>CAKNXH010057494.1:30937-65524 GCA_932178445.1 Andricus quercusramuli | reverse complement strand
CCGTCGACGATGCGTTTGAAGTCGCCTTCAGCCCACGTTATCGATAAGTATTATATTTATTAAAAGTTTTTAATGTTGCAAGAAAAACTATTGCGATTACTCCGTGACCTTTTAACGCAAAATTTCACGTAGACTCCGAATTTCAATAAGTGAAATGTTCATCTTCCTTTTTTAATGAGTTTTTCTTGCATGATACGGAGAGGATACGATGTGGATACTATAAGGATACGCTGTAGCGTAACCGCTCCGTTCGTTCGGTCCGCCAGGGTGATCATTCACGTTCGTGCTCTTCTTGTAAAAGGTTGAGGTCGCCCAGTCTCTTGCTTTGTAATTATATAAAATCCTTCTTAATTTTGGTAACCTCTTCTTTAAGAATACTATTCTCTAAGACTAACTTCTTTGTCATATTATTCACAGCGTCTTCGGAATACTGGAGTGGGTCATAAAGTTTTGCTTTCGATTCAGAGCACTTCTGCAAACTCAATACATATTCACTGGAGAAAGCATGCGAACTGTGACGATTAATGTCAACAGATTTTAAATTTAAAGCATTTTCTAACGTAAACAAGCTACGAACATTTTTTGTGTTGAAATTAACGTTCTTGAGAAAAGCACGTCTACCCTTTAATTGTTTTTCACGTTCTTTCTGTGAACTTCTGTTCGTTTTCTGAAGTTCTTGAAATTCTTCAGATAGTTTTGATAAGACCTTATTCTTACTCAAAAGTTCTAGCTTCAGCTTACAAATGGATGCAATTAAGTGGACATCAGTTTTTTTATTTCGAAACTTAAGTCTATCAATCTTTGATAGATTAGCAGCGTCCCATCTGTCGTCATTTTCAACACTTGGTTTTGGTTTTTTTTTTCTCTTCACAGGTTTCTAATTTTCTACTTTTGTCACTTACGAACACAGTTTGAGTACTCATGTCCATATATTTTGCTTCTTCTTTCACGGATGCACACAACAATTTGTTCTCTAGTACAACGATTTCCATAGTATTTTTCAGTTTTATCTCTGCAAATTATTTTTGAATGTCAGTGAATTTTTGCCGTCTTGTTTTTTCCTTAACTATAATTTCATTCTCCAAAGTCTTATTCCTTTGTTCCAAAAATTTAATTATTTCTACGAGCAGTATATCTTGTTCTGAGTTTGCTGTAAGTTTTAGGGCAGGAGCAGAAACCGGATTTTTTCTCTTTATAATTCTTTTCATTTCAAACAGTTGACATGTCATGTCCATAATCTTAGTACTATCTAAAATCACTTGATTTTCAAATTTTTGAGAAAGTTGCTTTTCTCTCTGAGCCTGATTTTTAATTACTGCTAATTTTTCATGCAAATTGCCTTCTTTCACTCGTAACTGAAGAAGTTCATTTTCAAGAAGTAGTACAGTTTGCTCAAGTTTGTCGTAACTCAGCTTAGTGACTTTCAAAGATTTGGCTTTGGTATTCAGCGTTATTTCAGTGGCTGTCATTGCTTCAAGTCGTTCATATATAAAGTTATTCTTCTCTTTTAGTTGCTCCTCAAACACCTTTTTTTAATGTTAGTAGAGAATTTGGTTGATTTGTGTCCTCATTTCTTAATAAGAGATCTACCCTGCCGATTAAACAGCACTGAAACGGCACTCAAACGGCACTGCCCAGTGCTGTTTCAGTGCTGCTCGTTTAAAGCTACTCAGATTTCAGTTTTAAATGCCTGCACAAGTTCCCTTTATACCTGCGAATAGGCTACCAAGTAGACCAGCTGAAAGGGATTAAAAATTAAAAAGTAAAATTTGTAAAATTTTGTAATTACCTCTGCGAAAGTTAGAAATGCAGAATCTATGAGTTTAGATAATTTCAGATATCTAACTTTTTGCTTGAAAAGTTTAAAATTGGAATAAATATAATGTATCTCGTGAATGAAATGAGATACGCCAAAACAGACAAAAATTTTCGAATTCAACTTCAGAATAGTATATTAGTGTATAATTTATAAGTATATAATATATATCATAAGAAAATTCATAAATTTAAAAAAAGTGTTAATGATTTGAAGAAAATTTTAAAAAGGGATTCGGGTTGGCGGCGGCCAACTACTGTAAACCACTCTGCCTGTCCGGTACATGACGAATACAATAGAACGATTATATGACCGTCGCATCACCCTCAGTGCCGTTTAGGTGCCAAAATCAGCAAAAACAGTCACTGAAACCGCACTGGCAGCCCAGTGCCGTTCACCAGTGCCGTTTCAGTGCTGTTTCATCGGCAGGGTAAGTTCTGCTTTTTCCATTCTGACAGTTCGAAATATAACTTGGAATCTTTTTCCTGATATTCATCTACCTCAACTGGCATAATCTTCTGTTGTAGGTTCTTCACATCCTTATGTGAACAACAGCTTTTATCCTGGACAAAAATACTAAACTCACCTTCAACAAATTGAGTGTCATCTTTTTCTGCTTTTAAAATAATATCTTGTTTGTTTCGCGAAAATAATTTTTGATCCATAGATGAACGCAGGATTCTTATTTGCGCTTTGTAATATTTCTCCCTAATGTTCAGTCGCTTTTTCATTAGATAAGTTTTTTATTTTTCTTTGTGGTACGGTCCCTTCCAATAGTTTACGAATAAATGGTTTTTCGTCTGATAACTTTGAGTACTTATTATTGCCTTGGTTATTGCAACACTTTAAAAAATATCCTTTCTGCATTTTGAAGCTAATTTTACTTTACTGATTAAATTTACATTACTTCTGCATAAAACCTTCTTTGCCAACGATTGGTTTTGATGATAATCTGTTTTCAGGCATTTGATAAATGAATTGCTAGCTTTTTATAATACTGAACGAAATCCAAGATTCGCCAAAGACTCAGAAATTGGATTGCAACTTTCTGAGTTTTCACCTTTTTTCTGGTTGAGATTATTGGGTTCTTTGGCTTCTCTGCTGTTAGATATGAATAGTTCTTTTGTTTTATAAATTACAGCTTGCTCCGGTATTTTCGAATTTTCTTTTGATTTTTCAGCCATAAGTTTTGAAATGGAATCTACAAATAATTTTAGCCTTGGTGTAAGATTCAGGACGTGTGTGTTGCTTTTTAAATAAAAGTCTTTTGTAGTATTGGGTTGGTTATTAATTACTAAAGTCATAGAAGTTACATACAAATCTGAAATACTCGAAGTATTTCGTCCCAAATTTTTGGCACGTTTCTGACGACAATAAGTGCGACTGTTAGTTCTGCTTTGAAATTGCTCCAATTCACATACATGATTAACATTACTAGATTCAATTAGTTCATTTTCTATTTCCAATATGAGTAGTACCGGGCCACTATGGACAGACTACCCCCTCCACTTTCCCCGTCCCCCTTCACCGCACTATGGCGCCGACCCCCTCGCCCCCGGTGGTTGGGACCTACCCCCAGCCGCTCTCGGACACCTGTTTTGCAGGCGTCTCAAGAGGGTGCAATCTGACACGCCCCTGAGAAATGTTTCTATAAATATATATTTTTTGACAAAATGAGCAGCCTAATTAATATTGAGAAAATAACGTAAACAAAATTAAAAAATTATTTTTATTCATTACTATTATGATTTAAAGAAAAAAATAGACAAAATTTGTAGATATTTACATTTTTTCGAATAGTTGTGTGCATTTAAAATTATTCTTACTGACTACGTGTATGAAAGGTCTGTGAATAAAAAAGGGGTAACATTTTACATAATTTCAATTTATTGATTTATATAATGTCAAGGAAAAACATGGATTACATATTTTTAGAATAAGGAAAGAGTTGTTAATTCAGCCGTTGACGTTTGCGTACATGATGTAAGATCTGTACGTTTACAATATTTACCACCACGTATGCGTTGTTTCGATACTCTAGAAATATTATGTTTAAGTTTATATATCTTCAACAACTTTTTGTAAAACTTTCGCACAAGACAATCATTTTTTTCTAAATTATTTGTAAAAAAATTAGCGAAATCAGACAGAGAATAACCATTACACATATAATGGAGAAACATAATGCAATATTGCCCACAAACATTCGAAGTCGCAGCTTGTAGTCTCTTTGTGTTCCACCTGTAGAAGGTACAATTTCCCCGTAAACGAAGAAGATGTTTAGGTATAAGAGGCGGTAACCCGTAGCTGTCAAAGTAGGTACCTCTTCCATCATCTCCAACGTAGAGGGCGATCCAGTGAGTTCCAGGTTTCGTCCATAGGTTGTAGGGGATCTAAGCGTACTAGTACAGTAGCCTTGTATTTTATTGTAGGATAATGACAGTAGATTATCTTCTTGTTGTTTTTCGATCCAGTTTTTTAGTCTCAGTGCATTATTAAGAGCACACATAAATATTGCTTCCTTTTTACACCATGATGGAAACAAATCTCGTCTCTGAATGGTAATTTTTTAAACGATGGGCATTTTAGTTCCTCCAAATTGATGACTTGTCTGCTTGTAATTTTCTGTAGTAACTCGGCTTTCTCATGTCCTCGCCACGGTGGGCAGGAAGCAACTTTAAATCACATGAAAATGACGACAAAAACGGAAAGCGGGAATGTGTTTGTACTTGATAATAGATGAAAAATCTGTTTGAATTGAAATCCTAGCTGCTTCTGTTTATAAGATATTCAAATTTTTCGTTTTTCGCATAAGATGAATTTGTGAAATATACAATAGCTAAGAATCGCGAGAGTTATAAACTTTTCTTATGCTAAATTTGCAATAAATAACGTCTAAATTATGAAAAACTTTTTTTGGCATATATATATATATATATATATATATATATATATATATATGTATGTGTGTGTGTGTGTTCATGTATGAATATGTTTACAAGTAAGTTTTTAGCCGATTTTATACGATACCAAGGTGCACCGCGTGGAGTTAACTCACATTGCACCTCTTTCTTTGTTTTCTGCTTTTCTTTGTTTTTTTGTTTCTTTTTTTTTTTAATATTTATCATTTTTCAATATTTGAAGTTTTAGAATACTGAAGAAAAATGAATGTTTGTAATATTAATTAGTCTTCAATCAATTCAATTAATCAGTATTCAATCTCAAATTATGTGATATATTTAATTATAGAATTCAAATTTTGTAAGAATGAATCATAAAATGAATACCTAACTATACAAATAATAATTAATGAATTTAATTATGAATTAATGCATGTAATTTTAAATGTGCTGGGATGAAAAAACAGTTTTGGGAAAGATTTATCTTCGATCATATTTATTTTAAATCTTTCCCAAAATTTGATGAATTCTCTGTGAATCGATTCCCCAGCCTGCTCAGACCACACTCCTAAGCCATCGCTATTTAAGAGCATGACGGCTTGTTTTAAATGATCTAGAATAACATGGATTTTGACGGTTTGAGAAACATCTGTGCTTTTTACAGCATTGCGGAGTTTACTGATGTAGAGCTTTGTAGAGAACCATGATTCTACAATTGTGTCCATTGCTTTAAATGAAGCAACGTAAGGCTGCAATCAGTATGGCCCAACAGTTTCATAAATTTCGGGATCCTGTAATTTATTCGCTTCTCTTGAAAGTCTCCGACATTGGTTGCCTTCAAAGACATCGCCTTGATAGCTTTTATGAACTATACGCTTTTTTGCGGCCTATAACTATTTTGACGATTCCATTCCAAAAGAGATGATTAACAAAACCTTGAAGGAGGTGAAGTTCTGGAGGAACACTAATTAATTACAAACATTTATTTTTTTTCGTCAGCATTCTAAAACTTCAAATATTAAAAAATGATAAAAATTAAAGAAAAACCAAAAAAGAAAAACAAAAAGAAACAAAAACAAAGAAAAGCAGAAAAAAAGAAAGAGGTGCAATGTAAGTTACCTCCACGCGGTGCACCTTGGTAACGTATAAAATCAGCTAAAAACTTACTTGTAAACATATTCATACATAAACACACACACAGACCTATATATATATATATATATATATGCCAAAAAAGTTCTTTCATAGTTTAGACGTTATTCATTAAAAATTTAGCATAAGAAAAGTTTTTAACTCTCGCGATTCTTAGCCATTGTATGTTTCACAAATTCTTCCTATACAAAAAACGAAAGATTTGAATATTTTACAAACAGAAGCAGCTAGGATTTCAATTCAAACAGATTTTTCATCTATTATCAAGTACAAACAAATTCCCGCTTTCCGTTTTTTTCGTCATTTTCATGTGATTTAAAGTTGCTTCCTGCCCACCGTGCTCGGGTGTACATCAGTTTGGCAGTTCGGGCAATGTCGCGTAGATTTGCGTGAAGGAAAGTCATAGGGACATCTCCTTCAAACCATTCAATGCCATGATGATGACAACTAAGCCAGTTATTTTGTTGTTGCGATTGGTTCGTGAGATCAGTAAATGAAAATGGTGGAGAAATAAGCCAATGTGAAATACAATAACGATCCAGAGAAACCACAGCTACTTCTTTAGGAATAAATCGACCAGAATCGTCTCGAAAGCCTTGTATATCAATCACGTAGTCAACCATGATTTCATATATGTTTTTTAAATGCAGGAAAGAGAACCAACTTTTCACGAAGGGAGCGTGAAGTCTACTGTCTTCGAAATGCACGACTCTCATGTACAATTGATTTTGTCCCCACTCAAGCTAGTCAATGGGTCCTCGAAACGCACCTCAATTCTGCGACTACCATGTTTTACAAGATTCCAGTGAGAGTAACAATTTGCTGAGAGATCAGGTGTAAGATCAAAGGCGAACAGACAGTTTCCTGCAGGATAATTTTCTCTGTCAATATTATTGCCTTCATTTAGAAAATAGATACCAATACCGCTGAATAATGTGTGATAAGCTTCGACATACAACTTCTTATTCCCAAATGATGGCTGTAGTGGTTTGGATGGTATTTGAGTACCATCAACATAAAGCGAGAGATGATTAATTTTATAATTTTGAAAATTGGAAGGATTTTTGTTTCCACTTCCATTGAATGCAGCATTGTCCACAAATCCAATTATTATTCTCTTTGGCATTTGACCGAGAATAACATTATCAAGCGTTTCAGTGTGAACGGCCGAGTGCAGAGTCAAAGCTTTTACCTCGACACGTGTAATAGGGTATTTTGCAGTACCAAGAGATAGAGCTTTTGCATGAGCTAGTAGAATACCTGGACTAATTTTTGCTCGTCGTACAACTAGTGAGGCCTCTTCAATATTTATACTACATCCATTGGTGCTATCCATGAGACAGAATAAATCTTTGGAGCGTACTAGACGAAGTCTCAATTCTACACCATTAATAAGAAATTTGTCCTGGTTGAAAACGTCACAGTGCAGATGACCAACAAGATCAATAGATTTACCGGCACTTAAATATTTTTGTCGGGATTTTAATCCCTCATTATTATCGAAATCATCCATTTTTCCAGCTGTGTCATTATACCAAAGAGAGGTAGTCAGATGACTATTTTTAGCAGCAGGACCATAGTTAAGCAGAGTTTCAATGTATGCCCGATAAGCATAAGAATTACTGGGTGGCGATACTACTTTTTGATTGAAATATACATCCACTTGATTGAATAAGGAATGTAGTAGATTGTTTACAGGACCAACTTTATCCAACTGTGCGGCATTTGCAACAACCCTAGGGGGTGTTATTAATTTCACCCTAAGACTTAGCATAGTGTGAGCCAAATCAATGTATTCATCACCATGACCAGGAACGACAAACTCTATAGGCGAGTCATCGGTGAGGGATGAAACAGGTTTATAGTGTACCCATTGAGAGCTTTCTATCGAGGTTTGTGTAGGAGGTATCGAAAATAGATCTAACTCTGACTTTAAGCACTCACAAGAATGAGAATGTAGAAACGACATTTAAAAAAATATTATATGTTTTTCGGATACGTATTTTATACACTATTGATTTCCAAATATATCATCGATAGGATATTTCAGATTTTTACGCTTCGCAAACTTTTTTGTAGTCTTGGTTTTGTTTTTATTCTTTGCAGCTTTCTTTCTTTTCACCGTACCACGTTTCTTTATTTTTTTGGAGGTTTTCTTTCTTCTCTTATTAATAGGATTTCGACTCACGACCTTACGTGCACGCGATTAGAAATCGACTGAACCAGTCGCTTCTTCCGAATGTTCTTATAACCAGAACCGTTCATAATATTCTCCATTTTATCAATTGCACGTCGTTTCAAATTCTGACCAGATTCTCCAAAACGATTCTTAAATGAGTTTTTAAGTGAAATATTAGCATCCAAATCATTTATAACATTCATTCCAGCCCTAAGAGCTTCTTTTCCGACTATACGAGCTCCTCTAGTCAAGAAAGGGAGAACACGCTGAAATAGACCACCGAAAAAGCTTCCAATACCATGACCTTTTTGATATGGTGCACCAATATAAATCTGGGGAATTCCTCCCCTGCTACCCCCACCTACTTGTGAGGCATAATATTCATCGTATTGACTCATTATTTTTTTCTTTTCTATCTCTATCTAGTCAATACGTTTAAAGTGAAGTGTAGCTGTCAGCGTACCAAACTCAAATGGTATTGGCAAACCAACGTGGTCTCTTATATCAATTTCAATTGAAGAAAACCCCGTGAGGAGAACTGGTATGTAGTTAGGTGAGGAAAAATTACTGACTTGTGTTGTGCCAAAAGAGTAATCTCTTGTATCTACAGAAACGGTACGTAAAAGTCGTGCTTTCACATCACCAGTAGCGCGAGGTTCACAAATATTACAGTAAACAAATAATTTATCCGGAAGACCACTAGCTAGACTGGGTGGATGTCTAGCAGTAGACATAGCAAGTAGATTATCAAGCAAGTAGCAAGTAGATTATCTGGTGCAAAACCTAGAATACGTGATAATTTATCACTAAGTATCAAAAAATGTTGATCATTCGTCAGACATGATTTTCCACACTGTTTTTGTATGCGTACGTAGCTGCTTTTGAATTTGTCATATTTAAACTTAATATGTTGATTCAATTCTGGAAGATTGTTCAGATTGTTTAAAAGAGAGTCAATATCGGTATAAAGACCAGGTTCAAAGAAATTTACAAGGGGTTTTTTCCACATAAGAGGCTTTTCTTCATCTTCCAACTTTTCTTTAATGATAATAAGTTCTATTAAATCTTCCAACTTTTCTCTCATATTTTCATCATTTATTTTATCTTCTGCAACAGGTACTTTATATTTGTGAAGAAGGTCAATACCATTCTCAATGGTTTTTCTGTTTTTAATATTACCATCAAATTGTGGGAATGTATGTCTGTCAGTCCAGCATTCATAAGGTTAGTACGATTTTCAAATGAATCATCGTGTCTCACATGAAGAAATGTACGAGGAAGTTGTATTTCTGTGAGCGCTACTGCCCACTGTCCTTGCAACCGAATCTCATGTGGCAGTTGTGTTATAAAATTGGAAGTGCTATTCTCGGGAAAATATTTCTTACTACTATTGCTTGGTAAAATGAGGTAAAATTGATCAGCATTCATTTTTACAATGTTTTTGAATTTGAAGCTGGAATCCACGAACTAAATTTGTCAGGATAACCTATCCATTTGACAAGAAATTGTTTTTTGATTCCCTTGCCTTTAGTCTGTAATATTTTTTCAATCTTGAATTCCTCCCCAGCTATATCTTTATTTTTTACACCGGTCAATTCTTGTTCGTAAAAAAGTCCATCAATTTCTTCTCCTGCTAAGTCTTTCAACTCATAAACAAAAGGTGATTGTATTCGATTTAGAACTCGCTTTACTAGGAATATTTCTTCACTCCAGTCTGACTCGTAACCTTTCTCAAAGACGCCCTTCTCGCGACTGATTCTAACTTGGTCATCGACATTGTACGCCATTCTGATACTGCTGTGCCTGGCATTATTGTAAGCATCTACAATTTGTTGCAAGATATCAATATATCGCCGATTACTTTGATGCGTAAAGTAACGCCACATGCGTTCTTTGAGAGTTCGATTAAAGCGTTCTACTATGGCTGCTTTAACATTAGGGTCTCGTGTTACTCGAAATTTTATTCCATTATCTGACAAAAATTTTTGGAAAGTAGCATCTAAAAACTCTTTCCCTTTATCCGTTTGTAGGCAGATAGGTACACGATTGTTACCTCTCTGAAGAATACGCTCGAAACCATGTTTTACTTCTAAAGCAGATTTATTTCGAAGGAGCTCAACCCAAGCAAATTTACTCAAAACATCAATTACTACTAGTAGAAAAGTATAATTATTATTGTAGGTTGACAAGCTTTGTAGGTAAGCTAAGTCAGTCTCCCAGACATTATCGATAGAGCTAACATTATAATGTAATCTTTGAAATTTTCTGCGAATAGGTCTATGTTTCGTAAATGTGTCCTGCGACTTTAACCACTCAAGCACTTCAGCGCTAGAAACTTTTCCTCGCACGGCACGAACTATTTTTTCAGCACCACTGTAGGAGGCCGGATGACTTGGGTTGTAGTATATTCCTTCTAATAGTTTCATCTTAAAATAAAAGACTGCCACTTCGTTATTAATCCTGATCCACGCTGACTGTGTCCTTGATCTTTCCTAATTTTGCTACGACTACTAGCACGAGTTCTTGTATTTGAAGTTTCTCGAAGTTTATGTGAATCGCCAGCCTCGTCTGTACTTTCATCGTCTGTTATAAGAGGGTGAAATGTAGAGTTTCTTCTATTACTTATGTCTCGTCCCAGCTGTTTGTCTGTTCGAACTCTCCAGTATTCTCTATTCTTCACGAGTTCTCGTGGTATTTCAAGCTCTCGAAGGATATGAGCGAACTGATCTCTACCAGACGGAACAAATCTTTTTCTATGTCTTAATGCATCGTTAACGAGATCTGTAATATTTGAATCTTTAATACGCTGTCCATCAATAAAAACTAATCCATTTTTATCCCATCTTACTCTGCTGGTAATATTCGGTCTTCTTAAATGATTGAGTAATAAAATACTATTTGCCTGAAAAGTTTTAGGCACTGATGCTGTAATAGTTTCTACAGGTAGAAATTCTCCATTGGATGATTGATTGTCAGTGACTTCATTTTGGTCTTTATTCTCAGTAGGAGGATTTCTATCCTCATCAACAAAGAAGAGAAATTTTTGTAACAACTGACTATATATTTTCCACTTTTCACGCTCATGTAATGGAGAAGGTGAAAATAAGATACGACTCATTTCGGTACCAAGTCTACCAAGATTATTACCAGGTGTTTGCGTAGTTAACCCAGGAATTGATGGTATGATTTGTGCATCACTAGTGCTTATAGCTGGTTGCTTTAACGTCTGCATTTGGTGTTGCATTTTATCCACCTGGTCACTTGGGATAAGTACCATTTTTCTAGCATGCTCCATATTTGCTGATGAAATGGTTTTTTACTTAGGATGAGCCACTAAACAAGTTAGATATTAAGCCGCCAATGATTGATGCAATTAAAAGAGGTAAAAATGCACCTTTTTGTACGATAAAGTTTTTTTTCTTCTCCCATGTCCCATGGGTTTCCACTAATTTGCGAAGTAGTTTTTTATGTTTTTTCAACTTCAATCTCTGGTGATTCCTAAGTGGTACATTTTCCAATAGAGTGTTTAAAGCGCACTCACAAATACATTTAATGAGTCGGACATCTGAGGTTTTCAATACAGTACGTCGCTGATCAGGGCTGAGGTGACAAAGAGCATGCAAAACTATAGCATTTTTCTTCCCGATTGACTTGCCACCTTTCGACATCATTACAAACGTGCAACTGGTACTTGTCCCGCACTACTGCCTCTCTTTATAGCTTTGACAGTGACATAAACGTAATGATAAGGGTCATCTGGAAATATACCAGTCCGAAATCGACAATTTTCTGGGGTAGATTGTTTCAAATCAAGAAGTTAATAACCATGTGGTTGAGAAGTGGCATCTTGATAGGCTTCTTGTAAAAATCGTGGGTTTTCAGGGCAAACTTGCCGAGCTAGATGCTGAATTTGGGCACGATCTCTCAGATTTTTAAAAGCAACAATATAGTTTGCATTTAGAGAAATATCTCTTTGACCATGACCCCGATCAAAAAGATTTTGAGAAATAAAGATGGCACTGAGATTTTTATGGTGACTACCCTTGGTAAATAGATCTACAATTGTATTATTTGAAGATTCCCTCATTAAATCATCGATAATGAAAAGTTTAGCTCTAGGTTCATTGGAATAGTCAGAAGATTGTGGTAAGCCTTCACGAAATTCTATGGTTTTCCTTACTCCTTGTATGCTGTCTGCCACTCGGAATAATAAAAAATGATACGCTCAATATGTGTATCGCACACACTATCTAGATCACGGAGAAACTTTTTTACAAAAAATGTTTTACCACAACCTGTTGGTCCACATACCAACGATGTAAACGGATGCTTCCAGCGTGCGTCCATAATTGACAATGATTCAAACTAAATCAGTTATTATTATTTATATAATATTTTGATTCTGTGAGCAGGAATTTTCGATTGCATGGTTTTCTTAATTTCTAGAAATTGATCAATCTGATACGGGCCGCGTGGTCAGGGATTTTTGAGCTGATTCCCCTGACCGCTCTCCATCACGTCAATGAACAAGCTTATTTTTGACGTGACCCTTTCAACACGCCCTGAGATTACCTTACAAGGGCATGCGACCATCGCGCCGCGTTGGATCCTTGCCGCAAAACCCTAGTTTTTAGCTATATTCTGGCAACCTGAGACAGGTCAGAAAAATGAAGTATAGAATCATATCATTCCAAGTGATTTTTTCCCGTTTTTGATAACATAATAATAGGAAAGGATTTTTCATGCATTTTGGGATAATAAATAAAATTTGTAGACAATTTTCTTTTTGTTTTGAAAGTAAATTTCATTTTATTTAATTCTCTTTCAAAAATATTCTTATAATTTTAAAATAAACGATTGATAGATCTTAATTCCTTTTTTTATTTTATATTTTTATTTCACTCCTCAAATGAGTCTACACTTATATCAGATAATTCGACTGTGTAGGGCTGAGCCCCTCCACCAAAACAGTCGCGAAAATCAGTTAATAGCGATAAATCAGGGTGATGATCCTGTCCGCGTTGATCGAAAAATGTGATCTCGTCATCCACCCCAAGTAGTCCAAATTGTTCAACTGGAAACAAAAAAGTAAAAGTTCTCACTATTAGCAAGCAGAAGAATATATATTTTAAAATAAATGTCATACGAAATAAACATACAATTATTTTTTTAGAAGATGCAAAATCAGTTGGGTGTGAGTGTGTGTAGGAATGAGAGAGAGAGTGATTTTTCAAATTTTCATAATTCGATTGGTATGGTCGAAAAAAAAAAAATAAATTTATCTTATGTAATGTAGCCAAATGGTAGAGAGTCATATCCTTCAATTAATCGTCTTTTAGTGTATACCCGGCGACATATTTTTCCTCCTGTTTCGTAATCACCCGATGATAATGTGTTCTGCGGATGCTACTAAAATTTAATTTAATTGGTTGTGTCTTTTTAATAACGAGATCACAGATTGAGTCAAAGTTTATCATTTCAGAGTTCTTAGAGTTTAAATTGATACCTTTCACTTTGCAAACAGTGTGATTCTTACCATCAGGTGATCGCACCTTATATGCATAAAATTTGGGACCACCTGAGACAAATTTTTCTATAAAACTACCGGAACCATAAACTTCAAGTTCATCTGTTAAATCACCTAATAGGCAACCTGTATCTGGATAATACTCATTTGGCTCATTAGTGCTGGCAAAAATAACTGAATCCGTGTCAAAATAAAGGACACGACGATCTAGTTGCTTCAAGTAAGTGAATAACTTCAAGCGTGCCTGAGCTCTCGTGTAAGCTGCTATAACCACATTAGTAATAGGCGATGGCGTCACAGCTTCACTTTTGTACAACCATGAGGCATGAATACTATTATCGTCTACAGGCAAGACACTGTTGAGAATTTTAGCAGGACTCTGAACAATTTCCAGCAACTCTTGCTGACTCTGAATGATCTCAGTCTTCGGCATATTTTCTCGTTGGCCAAATTTTCCCAAAATGAATTGAGACAAAGTTTAGTCAACGAGCGCAATCCTGGATTCTTTTTAATGTTATCTAGATCTAGGGCTATACCTTCAGACTCTAATATGTTTTGAATGAATGCCTTTTTCGATGCCTCATCAGTGCAATAGGCAGGGTATCCGGTATCTTCATGTTTTAGTTTAAAAAATCGGTTCATATATGCTTCTATTTCTCTCTTACTTGTGCTATTCACATGTGGGCAATCTTGTTGTAGTTGTAATTTACAACAAGTATCGCATAGAGGAAACATGATTTTACCGTGCATACGGACAGGTAAAACAGGTAAATATGTGTCAGTAGGAGACAATACCCTGCATTTGACTAATCTCTCAACATTGGTTAAATCAAAGTTTACACCGGTTAAACTTTTGCAGTCATCACCAATATAAACTTTGGGATGACCTATGGGAAATTTGCCATATTTAGAAATAAATGGATAAAGTGAACAAACATCAAGATATGAAATTTTTACCATACCCTTAGCCTCATAATACGAAAATGTATTACCTGTTCGACCCCCATAGAATGCACTCCCACTTTTCGATTACCTCATATCCCAATGAGCGAAGTCGATCAGTTTGAGCTTTTGTTCGTTCAAAACGATCATTTAGTGATTCTGAATTTTTAACCAAATGTGATTTTTTATCTCGATTCAGTTTAAAGCAATCAGGACACCCATGCCAGTAGCAACCATGGAATTGGTAAACTACTTTCCTATTGCCTTCTTTATCTTCATAATAGCCATCGACTAAAGAACCATCCGGCAATCTAAATTCTCGTGTTCTACCTGCATGAGTAATTTCAATGTCCAATTCGCGTTCTAAGGCTAATAACCATCCGATGGCTTTTCTCGATTGTTTATCAGCCCGCCTATAACCACCTTTCGGTATAACACCTATTTGATCAGCTTCCAGATCATTTTTTCTAAATACTTTTGAGCAAGCGGATGCAATCGTTATACTCTCAATAAATGGATCTACATTGGCTACTTTGAGAAATAATTATCTGAAAGCCAAACATGCCCTACGAAGAATATCCACATCATTTATACAAGATGATTTCAATTCTTCTTTGAAATTAAAATTGTATTCTGACCTGATATATTCTTTGTACCACTTGAAAAAAGACTCCCGAGCCTCACAAGACATTGTATCCGATGAAAAATATTTTGCATCCGGAATTTTCCCTATGTACTCCTGATTCTCAGGAGTATTAAATAAATGAGGAAATGTACCCTTTTTCGCCTCTTCTAACCCAAAAGCTTTAGGCAATTGGCTTAATGGCATGTGAAGGTAATTTAAGCTGCCAATAAAACGGGTTTGATTTACCTTCATCAAAAGAATATTTGTCCCATTTAAAATTATCTCGGGTAGATTTCTCAACCCTTTCTCTTTAATCAGTTGGCTTAAAATAAATTGTGCATCAAACCCTTTAGAATTATGAGCTATACAAACGGTTTCCGTGAAATGGCTCATTTTTCGCGTGGCAAATTTTGTAAATTCAGAAACCGGATCCTTATCAAAAATATACTGCCTAATGCCACACCATTTGCAACGTACATTTGGATCAGGATCATCCATACACGCATCACATACCTGTTGTGCAACACACAAATTAGGTACGTGAATTTTCGTGGATTCCTGACCAACGACAGATTCACTCTGCTGAGTTTCAAAGTCGTAAAAAATGTACGCTACCTTTTTATCACGACATGGATTCCGAATTGGTGTTATGTAGCACAAATGATTGTCTGGACAAACTTTTTTGCACGTAACACAATTTGAGAATCCACATTTATGATCTTTAATATCTAAATGATTAATTAATTTCGAACAACAACCACAAATTTTGAAAACTGAGCAAATACTTTTTCCTTTGCTGTATGAGTCAGGATATAAATGATTCCTTATACATGAGGCCCCATAAAAGGACCTAAGGCATGATTCGCATTTAATGTCCTTTCCGACATGCCCAAACAGAATATTACTTTTTTGGTTACAGTGCGGCGAAGTGTGACAGGCGTTACATTTTTCAGAACACAAATGACTTTCTGAATTTTTGTAAGCCTTGTTACATGGCGCCCAAAAGTTTTCACTACCCCCCGCACCTATCAAAGATAAAATTGGAGAAAAATGGCATTTTGGGGCACCCTCATAAAAAAAAATTGATTAGCATTTCGAACTCGAAAGTTCATTGCCTCACTACTCGATTCGGGTAGTGTTTCTAGGTGGATAAATACTACCAGTGTGGGTCCACCACACCCACGACGGGTCAAAAACACGCAGTATTCCCCGAACGGCCACCCATCCAAGTACTAACCGCGCCCAACACTGCTTAACTTCAGTGATCTAACGGGAACTGGTGTTTTCAGCGTGGTATCGCCGTTGACACCCTCATACAGCAAATAAATATTTTGTTTAATTATTTCCCCTTTACTCAAAATTTCTGAACTGCCGTCATAAAAAGCTTTTGCCTTTCCTAATCCAAAGCAATCAAAATGGTAAACTATTATTGCTATCTGAGATTTTGCTAAAAATTGTTGATATTTAATCAATTCTGGAATGCCACATCCATTTTCTGGTATAATAACACCGGCGTCTAGCGTTAGTCTACTATAGCGGCAGTGCGCTGATGCACTCCACCTCTCTCGCGCTTTCGACGCCAGTCATTTTTTAATTTGACGTTAGTTTTGTCAGCCATGAATTTCCCTTCGGAAATTGCTGCTACAATGGCCTGTGGTAAACATGTATTTTCTTTACTAACTATTGTTAAAACTGATCGCTTACGGGCATGTGATACTTAGAAAATTATCGATTTTAGCAGTGTTAGGTTCCCCCGGCTTTTTTCCTACAATAATAAAGATTTTGCCTTAAAAATTTGGGAAATGATAACGAACATGCTAACGGACGTCCCCGAACCCTTTTTTTGTAGAATAATTTGAAAAAATTTAATTTTGCTAAATTTTATTCATGTGTGAGTATTTTGAGGTTATGTCTACTGACAGCATCGGTACAACAGAGACCTCCATTATCGGAATGACAGAGTGCTGAAACCCGTTCCTAACCTCAAGTTAGGCTAAACTCAAGTTAAGCAAAATAATTTATTTTTGTTATAATCCCTCAAAAAAGAGTTCGGGGACGTCCATTACACTATTCTATAGCATCTCCGAATTCAGTTTTAAATTTTTCTTAATTTTTGTGGACAAAAACCCGGGGGAAGTGAACC
The DNA here is from genome assembly GCA_932178445.1 of Andricus quercusramuli. Classification (NCBI taxonomy): domain Eukaryota; kingdom Metazoa; phylum Arthropoda; class Insecta; order Hymenoptera; family Cynipidae; genus Andricus; species Andricus quercusramuli. The sequence continues at coordinate 48,240 of CAKNXH010057494.1, read as the reverse complement.
TGATTTACCACAGGTCGGAGTATCACATGCCCTTAAAAATGTCGGATTGCAATTTAACACGACCTTCACCGGCTGGTACCTGAACACGGGTCATTTCAACATGAAAAGTATCGTCGATTTCAAAAACTGTGGCACTTTGGACAACTTTCGCAGCAAGGTCCCACAGGTCTTCAAAAGACAAGTCTTTTAATGGAATGAAGGCTTTCCACGCTACGCCTTTCCAGAATCCATCGGACCAAAACACTAATCCTACTTCATCGTTTGGATCGCACCAATCAACTAAATATTCGAATAATTCGCGAAATGCCGATTCGAGCCATTCCACGGGGTTATTCTCGCCAGGTTGAGAAATTTTGAATTTTAATTTCAACCCATATAAACCGAATTTCTGAATGTATTCCGAACTTTCACTTATTTTACAAATAAATGGTGAATCTTTCGCTCTCTCATTGCTACCTTGCGCATCGTCCAGTTTGTAAGTTGCCGGTACGTCTGGGACTCTGGAGAGTCCTGCAACCTGAGATGTACCGATGTTCAGATGGGGTACTCTCGGGGGTGCAGTAACCTGCGATGATTCACCGCCAGACACCTGCTGCCCAGCACCGGCTTGGACCCGTACGATGTCATGAATGGTATTCTGACATTCTGAAAAAATTAAAATTATTATTTAAGAGAAATTATTACAAATATTTTTTTTAAATATATATTTTATACTTAATACTACAAATCTTACCTTGGAAGATTCTCTCCTCTTTATCCAGTAATGCTGACAGCATTTCCTCCACATTCGGGTCCAATTCCTGCAAAACATCCTTTGTTGTTTTGGTAAACTCCTTTGTGACGTTCCTGACCTTGTTTTTTAAGGCCACATAGGAGTTTTCATTTTCTTTTTTATTTTTATGGTCCAGGATTTTTCTTGCTTTCTTTTCCTGGACCATTTTTCGCTGTTCCTCCTTCTTCTTCTTCAGGGCATTGGCTTTAATTTCATTTTCTTCTTCATTTTTCCGACTCTCCTCGATTTCTTTTAGCCGGATTCTCCTCTCTGCAGCTTTCTTCTTCAATACTTTGGCCTCCGCATGCTTGACCTCCACCAATTTCTCCAACATCTCATCTGCATCTAATGGTTTTGGCTCCGTCAATTGAGCCTGGTTTTGATGATGATGTTGCTGCTGATGATGTTGTTGTTGCTGGTGATCAAGCTTCGACTTTTTCAATCGTGGATCGCGTTCCATCGAAACTGAGGCCACCTCATCATCATCAATTACGTACACGGTCTGGGTCAGCATTTTGGGTGGATCCCTGACTTTACCCTGCTTCGAATTTTTTGCAGGGCATCTTTTTGTGGCCTTTTTGGTTCTGGCCACCTCATTATCCTCTCTTCTTCTCGATCCCCATGTACGTTTCGAGGATCGACGGCGTATCGTTGTTGATGCATGCTTCTGTGGAAAAAAATATTATCTTATTATTTGAAATTGATCAAAATCATTATATTTTTCAATTTATAAACAAGATTTAAAATTTTTTCTAATTAAACAATGATAAAACCTACAAAAATAAATAAGAGTTTTATTTTTTACTTACCTACTGTTTCCTTTCCATCTTCTATTGCCATGTCTAATAAATGACGCATTTTTATGGCTGCTGGGAGACATCGGACCAGTATTTCTTTATGGTTCGCCTCCGATGCATCGTTAATTAAATTTGCCATGTGAACAGCCGAAGTACATTTAGCAGCGTAAGCCTTCAAGCCAGCCATTACAGCTAAATGCTCACAGACTGCCGCATGAGCAATCCTGGCATTGTTTAATCCACGGTCACACATTTTTTTAAATTTTATTTGAATTCGGATCAATCACACTTCACTCACTTTTTTATTGAGCACTTTTAAACCTCTTTGAAATTTTGGGCACTTCACTCACTTTTCTTATTAATCACTCTTAATTCACTTCAAATTTGGGAATTATAGAATTACAATAAAAACTCGGGTGGTTATCTAGGGACAGTGTTGCACAAGCAAAGGCAAGGTCTAGATTGATTTTCTTGGGAAACTGTGACTTTCTTGCAAGGAAAATGGGCCCATCCCCTCTTCTTTGTCTATGGTCACATCCCCCAACATTCTTGAAAGGACCCTTAAGCATCTATTAATAAACGTTCTCTCAAACCCATACAGCTTTCCAGCATAATTATTATATTCTTAAACCAAAAGCTTTATTTATCATATATAGAAAAGTTCATAGAATAATTATTACAACATTTAAATTTTTAAACCATTTTTTCTTACCTTATATATCATAATTCTGAAATAGGCAAGTTCTTGATTAGTTGTTAGTAAACTCGTATCAATTAGTAAAATTAACAACCGAATTACTTACTTGTAATTGATAATTAGGAAGAAAAAGACTATACTGAAGTAAATTAGTAAGCATTTTTGTACTAATTCTTACTCAAAGTATATTTAAAAATTCTTCTCATATATGAAACTGTTTCAAACTTGACTGAACTATTTTTTCTCTCCCCTCCATCTAACTTTAAAATCCATATCCCCCTACACCCCTTTTACATTTGTCCCCACTTTTGTGGATTTTCCCCCACTACCTGACTAATAACCTATCATAGTTCAAGAACACTATATGAAGCGTATTCAGGCACGATTTTTAAACCCACTACCTTATATACGTTCCTTTTGATACATAAGTCGCGTCTAAGGCTATCCTTTTATTAGTTCCTATACATCTCTTAACACAATAAGTGCAATGTCTCAAAATATGCTGAGTCCAATAGACTTCGACTTTGAAAATATTATTACCTTACAATCTATTACAAATGATGGTGATGCTAATTCTTCTCCAAGCAATAAAAGAAAAAAAGTTCACATGACAGAAGTTGTGCCTTCACGTAGGATAACTAAACATCTTATCTTAAATACACTGTACGCTCTCAATAATTCCTGCAGTAAGAATGTGATTATTGGATTGGAACTACAGACTGATGGACGTTTTGAACCAATTGTCAAAATTGTTACTAATAAACTACAAGGAATCACGTTTGGGTTACCAGCATGGACGAAATTCCTGCAACAGATCAATATCATCGGCGATTATTTTGAAAAGGACAAACGACCCTCATCAGATCACACTGAGCCCCTTGAGATGAATGACTACAAAGTGATTTTTACAACATATTTTGGAGAAAAGACCATTCTTTTCGACAGTATACCTGGACCTGCTGCAGAATGTGAAAATAGTGAAAATCCTTGTGAAGCGAAGAAACAAAAAGTGTATGTACCTGCTGTTGCAATGAAAAAAACCACTTTCATTGGTTTGAAGAATGTTCTTTTGTGTGCAGACGAGCATGTTAGTATGCTAAAAGGCTTGTGTGGCTTAGTGGGAATATGCGTGACTGAAATTGTAACATTACTAACTGATCATTGCATTTCCGAAAAGTTACCTGAACCATCTGAACAATTTATTTTCAATTTTATGAACAAAGAGAAAAATAATTATTATAAAGACGTTCTTCATGCACGATTATCGTCGAAATTTACCGATTATTATCTCGATATTGTGTATCATGAAATTGCCCAGATAACAATTGTGCGACGCAGATCACCGGCAGATTATGATTGTCAGGTTCTGCGTGCAATAACGCACTCATCTCGCCAGCATGGACTGTCGAGCACTCATCTACGAGCGCTATGAGTCGCATTTGGCCAACACACTCTGCATCACACAATACCGTGAGAATGCGACGCAGAGTCTGCAATCACTATGAGAGCAGAATTCTTTCTAATAATATTTAATTTTCCTATAGTTATTACTTATAAAATTAATTGTTATTGGAAAGTTATATAAACCATTTTAAAACAATATTGAAATTTTTTAAATAATTTTTTTAAATTTTATGGATTTTTGGAAATATTAAAAAAATTTTGGGATTTTTTTGAAACTTTTGAAATGTTGGAAAATTGAAAACTTTAAGTTTCGTTCTTTTTCCGGAAATGTACAAAAATATAAAGTATCCAAAAATTTACTTCATTTCGAAAAATTGTCAAAATTTCCAAAATTAGGATTTCCATCTTTATTTTTTTTCTGGCAAAATTAATTCTTAAAATATATCCAAATTTTTGTTATTTTCAAAGTGATATCGCGCATTTTCTTTTACGGTGCCGGTATTTATACACAACCTTGTTAAAAAAAAATATTAATCTCCTCCATGTTTCCAGGCCATCCTGAATGTATTGAATATTATAAAAATAGATTAATGAAGTTCATCAAATCAACATCAATATTACAAAAAATTAATTAGTCTACTCAAATGAAGATTTCTTTGAAAATTATAGTTTTTTAAAATGCGTGGGAACCATTTCTCGAGGAATGCGCGCGCATTCCGGCAAATGTCCAGTTTACGAATTTCATCAAGCTCGCAAGTGAGTCGCGTCGTTTTCGCAATTATTTGCATCATTTTGTGCTGCATGGTTAGATAACGCGGATTAAAAGTCAAGGTCCCTATTTTCCTTTGTTATATACAGGTCGTATGGCGTGAAAATCCAGCGCAACATACAAACGCGTGACATAGTCCAATTTCTTCATAATGATAAAATCGGGTTATGTTTTGTGCAGTGATCTTTTTGACAACTTTTATTACGTCGAAAGATTTCACTATTCCTAAAAAATCTTGGAATTGCGGTTTTTTCCCTTGAAATCGTAATTCAAGACGTATGGTTCACCGGTACATGTGTACGCATGCGTGCACATGTACCGGCGAACCAACATGATATCCATGATATTCCTTTTTGTTCTCATTTTAACCCGTACAGTCCACACTACATCTGCGTATACATAAAGTCCACACTAGTGCGAATTGGAATTTCGCATTTTTGAGCATTGACAATTCTCTCAAAATGCAAAAAAATTCAAATTAGAAGTAGTGTTTATATTTGTCGTAGATATGCGTCGGATCTGCAAGCGATATGCGTAACAGATCTGCTAGCGATATGCGTAGTAGATTATGCGTCAGATTCTGCTATACATATGCCAGGCATATGATGACGCATATGTCTCATCAGGTGAGAGCACAATCTGCTCGTCGATCCGCAGATCTGCGTGCACATAAGCCATCAGTGTGCTAACAGAATGTTATCTGGGGGTGGCGTTTTATTAACGCACCTGACTTCTTGTGTACGTGCAAATGTCCTTAAAAGAATTACATTTCAGTAGAGAGTTAAGATAAGTGTAAAAATGTAAGAAAATCATTTTCGATTGACATTTTTCATCGTATAATAAATCTGTACATTTAATTGTATGTCAACATGTGTCTGCTCATTATCCTAGCCTTACTGAATATATAGTAGTCTTAAGATAGTTATTTTCTTTGAAGTTTAACTTTTGTAGGTAGCAAGAAATCGTCCACAATCTTTTTTCAGCTTCAGGATACAATTAATTTTGCACGTCTGTAAGGAAAATTTACTTCCGTTAGACGGTGAATTAGTACGTGAGTTAAAATAGGTATTTTTAAATGCTTTTCAGGGACTTACACAGGCTTAAACTAGATACGATTTAACTGTGACTAACAAAAGATAAAATTCCGTTCATTGGCACCTATTCAGCTTCCCAGTCAGTTGCGGATACATTTTCACCAAAAATATCACAGGCGGGGCGTGTCGAGTTATACCCTCATTAATCACCCTTCAAACAAGTGGTCGAGAGTAGCGGGAGTAGGAATCAGATTGCATCCTTTTGAGACGCCTGCAAAACAGGTGTCCGAGAACGGCTGGGGGTAGGTCCCAACCATCCGTGGCGAGGGGGTCGGCGCCATAGTGCGGTGAAGGGGGACGGGGGAAAGTGGAGGGCGTAGTCTGTCCATAGTGGCCCGGTACTACTAATATGTGAAAGCAGTTGGTCCACTTTTTTGGCCGTTTTCTCCACTGCACATAAATTATGAGCCTGGAAATCTTTCTTTTTTAAGTTTCATCTGAACGAAATCACCTGATCAACGGAAAGTTTTGAAATATAATCCAATGAACAGTTTGAATTTAAGGAATCATTTCCGTTATTTTGAAATGATGTTTTTAGAAGTTCAAGAGACTGAGAAGATTCTTCTTGTGGAAAACTGTAATTGGTTGATATTACATCTTCGAAATCCCCAATATATTTTCTCAACACACCTTCAACACAGTTATCTTTAAGCTCCGTTGATTCCTTTTGCAAATTATTTTTAAGGAGACTCTTCTTTTCCTCACTTTTACCCCTTGTGAACAATTTTTCCCTTTTGTGCTGAAATATTTTGATTTTTTCATGAGCTCGACTATTTATATCTTTCTCTGATGCTCTAAGGACTTGTTCTTCAATCTTTTCGAAAATTTGAAGGTTGAATTGCCTTATATTTTCAGTTTGCTCATCGACGATTATGTTAGAACGAGATACTAATTCATCAGATTTCGATATTTTTTCTGATGAACAGCGTGTTTTTCCACTTATTGACTCTTCAGCCTCTTCTAAAAATTCTTCCACAGATTTCTTTTTCTCAGACGAATTGCTGCTAGAATGTTCAGTCTTGAAACAATCTGATTCTGAACTGGAACTCAGAGCATCTGTTAATTTACTTATCCCTTCTAGAATGCTTCCAATATCTTCGGTTGAAGCATGTAATAAACAATAGATTTATGGTTAGCTTCCATTCAAAATTATTACATATGTTAAAAATCGTAAGAAAAACTTACCTTTCAATTCCAATGGATATTCATCGATCGTCACAGATATACTAGCATCAAACGCAATATCGTTCTCGGTTTTCGTCCTAGTGTCAATTTTCTGTAAAGTTTATATTTGAATGGTTATTAATAATGATTAATTTATACATTATGACCGCCTGCAAGAAAAGGATCAAAACCTTTTTACAAACAAAAAAACTTGGGTACGATGTTTCCGGAAAATTTGATATAATAGACCTTGAACATTGAATGTACGAGAAACAGCATTCTCACTTCTACAATAATAGGACCTGTCGCATCGAAATCGTCGGAGTCGAGTAGTCCCCACTCGCAAACTTCTCCAGTGACGTGATAGGTAGGCGCACGCGCGCAAAGACGCAGCCGACACCACGCAATGGAAGTCAGTTCTGTATGTATGGAAATTCACCGGCCTGTAGCAACCGTCGAATATTAGGGTAAGTGTGGGTATTACAGCGGAAAAAAAATCAAGACGACTTTTGAAGTTAAAAAACAAGTGTTTGAATGGGAAATTCGTGAAGCAATATTTGGCATTTAATCAATAGAATTCAGTTGTTAGAACGTGAAAAGAAATTAGATTTACGTGAAAAATGCGAATCTAAAAATGTTTCATGTAGATATTACCGCGGTTTTGCATGAGCCACCGCGCGTTAACTACCGTGGTAACCCAATTACTACGCTGGTAATACTGCTATTTTATTTCAAGGTTAGTTTTGAGGTTATGATCTAGCGCCTGTTGGCGCGTGTAAAGCCACGGTAAAACATGCAACAAGGCAAATCGTGTGCCAAATACTGATTTGGTCAAAAATATGTAGAAATACGAGCATGCAAGATTCAATTGCAACAAAATAAGTTAAAAACTTAGTAACTGCAGCTGATTTATTAATGATAATCAAAAATATATCACATAATAATTTTCTGAATTGTTTCAAAGCATTATATACATTTGAAACATGCTAAATCATTAACTATCTTTGAAACCGCAATAATCGGAGCATCCACGGTAATACCGACACTTACCCTAGGGCCTTGTACATTTTCAAATAAGTGACTACCAGGAGGTGTAGCTAAGATTTGTTTTTGCGACCTGCCCGATCGAAAGTCCGTTACGACGAGTCCTAGTGTAGTGCCTTATGCCGTTTTTCAGTTGTTATTAGAGTTACAAAAATTAAGTTTTAACATTAATTAATTATTAATTTAAAAATTTAAATACTAGTAGCTATCACGTGAATATAAAATTAAATAATAAATCAATTTTTGAACATTTTTTAGCAATAAAATTTCAAGATATCACTAATTATCATACTTATATTCTTATACTTTAAATTGCAATTTTAATAGCGAAAGAACAAAAATAATGTCGGCTAATCGTTCATGTATCTACATATATTGTTCGGGCGATTGTCCTCCTAATACGCAAATATCACACCACTCGTGATTCAAGAGAACCTCAAGTATGCAATATTGTTTAATACAGAAAAGAGAAAAACTTCTGCCTGGTCGCTAACTAGGGCAATATGTGTCCTAGATGCTCGGGGCTTGCATGACACGCTCTGCAGCTATCATTGGGAATGTCTTGGCTCAACATGTGGCGATGGTATGCTAAAGTGGAAATTACACCGTCTTAACACGCTAAAATGAAACCATTCGTGCCCAGCTTCAATCCGGGTGATTTGAGGAAAGCAAACGTTAGCTCATACGACATCGACTGATCCTTCACACCTCTGTGGAAGATGCCATGCATCCTCTTGTCGAGGAACTGTTCGCGGAAGTTTTTCTCCGTTGCTTTCTTGATCTGGGCCCTCAGGAGTGAGTGCTCGAGATGCCAAATGTTTCAGAAACCTCCTCCGCTGCTTTGTACAGAAATGCTCCTTTGCCCACTTCTACGTATTTCCTGACCATTTTAAGAAGAGGATCTCGTCCATTTGAGAATATATGTGCTGTACCCAGAATAATCCTATTCCCAGCAAAAAAGAAAGTATTGATACGAATTGAATTGAAAAGACTAAGACACCCTGCAAATCCCGCTTTGCGACAATGACGCATTGGACCTATGTGTCAATGCATGTAAATTCGTGAAGACGGTATCTCAATTTTGAATCTTTCTATACGTGCAAATACACTGCAAAAGTCTTAAGTCAGCGAATACACTTCAATGCGTCAGCACGCAAACGCGTCAACAATGGTCAAAGCAACTGAATTCGTAGAGTAAAATACACACTTGAATTCGCCCCAATGCGTCGCGGCGAATTTCAGCAAGTGTTGATTTGAACAATTTAATTCGTAACAGGAAAACGAACGTGCAGGGCATATATAATTTATTGTAAATGTTTAGTAAATTGTCTCGTAGCTCAGTGGCTGGTACTCTGGACTGATACACGAGGGATCGCTGTTTCAAGTCTCGACGCATGCACTTTTTATTAATTTTTTTTCTGATTGACCTCGACCACGCATTCACACGAATTCACACGCATTCAATTCGCAATGTCTCAATTCATCTAAATGCGTCTCAATGCGTTCGAACGAATCAGAAAACGGGATTCACGCGCATTACAAAAATGTTAATTCGCCCCAATCCGTATCAATTCTTTCTTTTTTGCTGGATTTTAAAGACATTCGAGATTCATTATTCCGCGACCACCTTGACGGTGTGAGTTGTGAAGTCGCGGAACAGAAGACTTAAGGTGCATGCGGGATTTTATCAGGAGCGGGTGCCATTCTACAAAATTGCACCTACTCCCGGTGAAATAACAATTAAATTTCAGCTGTAACCACGTTTCACAACCGCGAAATGGGTGGTTACACGCAGGGATGCTTTTCAGGCTATTAACCAGTGAAAGCTTGGCACCTCCAAGGACGACTGGCTTAATAGAATATTCCGGGTATAGCCGTCGCAACTCCCATATAAGGTCTTTATACCACTCTTTTCATTATCCTTGGCTGTGATGTTCTTGTTGGCTGGTGCCGAAAATTCGATAACGAACAAGGTTCGTTTCTCAAAGTCAAGGAGAACTATGTTAGGCCTCAAGTGCGCGACAGAAACAATTGTCGAGAATAACTATTCCGCGACCATCTTGATGGCGTGAGATGTAAAGTCGCGGAACAGAAGACTTGAGGTGCATGCTTTTGTTCATGTGCATAACCTTTCGTGACCCGATGTCGAGGGATCTGAGCTCGTCCTTCGTCGATGGAACCACTCCAAATAAATAAAGTACTACCGGAACTGCAAGCATATTTGTTGCAGATACTGTGTTCCTTGCTGACAGCTCGGAGGACCAAGTCTGCCGAAGAAGACGTTTGTATTTACATTGGAGAGCATTCTTAATCAATAGAGACGATTTTTTCTGCTGTTGAAAATCTTTAAATTATGCGGTGGAAAATGGATTATTATGCGAAATTCTGCTTGAAAAATGTGGATTATGCGAAATTATGCAACGAAAAATTCAGAACTATAATTTTTCGCGACCACAAGAAAATGACAGGGACACGACAGGCAAAATGACAGGGAAAAGACAGGAAAAATGACAGGAAAAAGACAGGCAAAATAAAGCGCCATAATTGACCTTAATTAGAATAATCTAGCGGATGAATGAAAGAATTATATTATTATTAATTAAAAAAAAACGAAACCAATTTCTTAAAAAATTTTATTGCAGAGAAAAATGCAGTATCAGTACAGTATCGACAACGTATAGGGGAGAGTGCCCTTGGTTGGGACAGCGGGGATAAATGTTATAGATTAAGCATTAAAAATCTGAAAAAATTATATCAGTTTTCATTTATTATAAGGCATGAATGGCTAAAGTGAAAATTATTTTTGTTTAGCTTACCCCTAGATATGAACGAAAATCACTCACAGCTATCAAAAGTAAAATGTTAGGGTATTTTTCCAGTGAATTTTTATTATCTTATCAAAATATTTTTGCAAAATGAAAAATATCTGCTTGTAGGGAATTTAATTAGTTTTATATAACCATTCATGTTTTTTAAAAATACTAACACTAACTATGTGTAAAAAATTATTTTCTATGCGCACGGAATATTCCTTGGTTGGGACACCTGCATGTTCCTTGGTTGGGACACTTCGCGCATGCTCATTACATTTGATTTTGTTTTCGCTTTCGATAACAGTAGAAGAAAAATGCTGGTAAATAGCGTCGATGTTGTAAATAGCGATTGTTTATTGAGAACAACATTGAGGCAAGCTGATCAACTTTATAAAATAATGATTATAAAAATTTCACATAAGAATATTAAGTTAACTTGGCAGAAGTCGTTTTTCTTTCAATGTATAACCTATAAAACATGCTATTACGAGTGCTATATCTTTAAATAAGTGAATCGAGTAATAATTGTTCATGGAATTATGTGATTTCCACTTAAAAATAATTGTTTTCGATTATCCGACATTTTGAAGATTTGTTAACATGTTCTAGATGGACAAAAAGTCCAATTTCAAAGTTTCATATATTTTATTGTTCAAATTTTTGTGAAATTAATAAATAAATATATATGTATACATATATAATACTTCTAGTTAATATCATTCTCTTTATTTCAGAGTGAATAATGTCAGTTATATCAAGAACTGTTTTATTTGTTCAATATAAACTTTATGAAACTGACCAATTTTACACAGCTGTAATATATTGCTGCATTTACAGAAAAATCTTTTACATGACATATCTTGTTTCCCTTATACATCTCCTATATTTATTCTTTCTAAATATTGCATCACTTTAGTTTAATCACTCATTCATAAATACACATTTTTTTTAAGTGTCCCAACCAAAGACCGAGTGCCCTTGGTTGGGACGTTTTCATCGATTTAAACAAATCATTCTCAAATCAACAATTTGTTTTCATATTTCATGTTATCTGCTTCTAAGTTATAGTTAAGCATCACTCTTATGTATAAGCATACAAAGTTAATTATATTCATATATTTATTATTCTTATGAGCAAAAAACAAAAAACGTCCCAACCAAGGGCACTCTCCCCTACTTATCAACTTTCGTGATCGACCTCTTTGAAAGTTTGCGAGGATTACTGAACTTTTTTTGAAAGAAACACGACCCAGAAGGCAAGTCATACTTATACGATTCCTACCACACCGACAATATTTTTTTTTTACGAAAAGTAAACTTGTTTTTGTTATTACAATAATTTAAGACCATACGCAGATTTTTCGAAACATGCCGGTACAGTAGGAAACGACGAAGTATGACCAAATGCCCATTCTGGTTTTTGCTCATTCTATTTTTGAGACGCTTCTCGACTATTGTAGGTCTGAAATATAAAACATTTCGTTGCGGTCTTTGAAAATATTTTACTTTTTGACTGTAGGCTTCAAAACAGCTAAATATTCAAGTTTTCTTTCCACATATCGTTTTTCTAAAGGCAAGGTTTAATAAAGAAACTGTTTCGGAAAAGTCAAGAAGAAAGATATTTTTAAAATCCGTCGAATGATACTTTCGGTTCCATACTACAAATAGTCAAGCGATGTCCCAAAATTAGAATCCGCCAAAAAACGAGATTGGTAACGGTACAGTTCAAGTTGAATAAAACTAGGCGTGTGCAATAAAAGTTTGACTATATTTTAATCTCTGCGGATATTATCCTACAATCATTCGTGAACAAAATCTTAAAAACGTTGAAAACTTCATGACACTTATTTTAAAACAAAATCGACCTTAAAATCATGTTCTACTTATCCAATTCCTACCATACCGACATTATACGATTCTTTTTGAAAAATAAACTTGTTTTTGTAATTACAATAATTTTTTTGTAAAAATGCCGGTATAGTAGGAAACGTCGAAGTATGACGGTGCACGCAAGTTCAGCTTTACCCAACTTTGACTACAAACTGCAAAGGGCATGCCCAAAAGCCCATTTCGGTTTTTGCACATTCTATTTTTGAGACGTCTCTCGACTATTTTAGGTCTGAAATAAAAAACATTCCGTTGCATTCTTTGAAAATATTTTACTTTTTGACTTTTGGCTTCAAAACAGCTAAATATTCAAGTTGTCTCTGCACACATCGTTTTTATAAAGACAAGGTGTAATGAAGAAACTGTTTCCGAAAAGTCAGGAAGAAAGACATTTTTAAAAACCATCCAATGACACTTTCCGTTTTAGACTACAAACACTCAAGCGACGTCTCAAAATTAGAATCCGCCAAAAAACAAGATGGGTAACCGTACAGTTTAAGTTGAACAAAACTGGGTGTGTGCACTGAAATTGTTACTATATTATAAGCTCTGCAGATATTATCTTACATTCGTTCGTGAGCGAAAACTTGAAAACGTAGAAAACTTTATAACAATTATTTTTTTTTAAATAAACTTGTAGTTGTAATGAAAAGAATTTCCGACTATACGCGATTTTACAAAAAACTATTCTGGTAAAATAGGAATCGGGTAAGTATGTTGACGCATTGTACATTTTCTTATTTATAATGCTCTGAATATTATCATCAAATTTTTCGAGACTGTTCACAATTAATGTTCAAATTATTTACATGAAGGACTTACGCATCATTGCGTCCACGCACTCTTCATTCAACTTGGATGTTATCCTGCGCGTAAGTCAATCAAAATTGTTTCCAAGGTTTGCAGCTTGGGAGCTGTGATATACTGCAGTAGATGCAGCAGGGCAACGCATATGGCAAAGTTGACCTCAAGGTCAAAATTAATAACCTTTTGCATAACTGCACTTATTGCGCAAACTAGTCCTGAATATTACCCTGTTGTCTAGCTTGCTTACAAACACCCAAATCGTCAGACCTGTAAAGAATCGTAAACAATATTAGCATTTTCTTATTTATATTTTAGAATTTAAAATGTTATACCTTTAAGAGCTACACTCCCCAATCCAGCGTACAAAAGTGAGTAATATTAACCCAGAATACCTACTTAACTTACTTAGGTATCATGCTGCACCGGCTTTCGTGAGCGACCTCTCGCATTACTGCACTTATTGCGCAAACTAGTCCTGAATATTGCCCTGTTATCCGGCTTGTTTTCAAACACCGAAATCATCAGACCTAGAAAGCATATTAAACTATTTCAGCATTTGCACATTCATATTTTATAATATCAAATGTTACAACTTTAAGAATTACACTCCCCATTGCAGCGTTAAAAATTGAGTATCTTTAAACTAGAAGTACTATGAAATCCTGGTAATTTCATAAATTTTTATACAAAGGAGTTACGCATCATTGCTTCTACGCATTTTCATTTAATCTTTTCGATAGCGGTGTGCCATTCCTCTTGTTGGCATTAGACTGAGTCCCCCTTACGGATGAAGTAGCCAATTCCTCATGGGTAAAAACTATCCCCTGCTAACTCTGCAGTATACTTGGCCACGCTGTATCTACTGCATATTTTCACAGCTTTCAAGCTGCAAAGCTTGCGACCCATTTTGATGAATCTCCTTTCATTCTGGAATGATACGAAACGAGTATTTTCTGCATTTGAACATTTGTATATTTCCTCGTTGAAAGTGACATATCACTTCCGAAGTATTTTTGAATGCTGAATGCGAATCTGCTCTCTGTGTTGCTTAATAAATATTTTCAACTGTATTGTATTATAATATTCTTTTTATTTTTTTGACGGCCGAGACGGAAATATTTTGAAAATGCGTCATGTCCTTGGACAATGGAATGGAGAACATTCACCAAAAATTCAATGTGCTTCACTTTAGTTAATATCTACTTCTTTAATATGACGCCTGATGACAGCACATCGAGGGTAGATTCAACACCGGTTACTCGGTGTTTAACGTTAAAAAATACTGCGAAAATGATATGTGGCACTCAACGAGGGTGTAGGTTTTTTTTTTGTTGATCACTGGTTTTTTTTTAAATGTTGCTCATGAATTTTTATCAAGACGATCTTATAATTAGGCTTCCAACAAGTAATAAGAATCAGGCCATGTTACTCTTACTCGATTCCTACCATACCAACATTCTTAGAAATTGAAGAAGTTGCAAATGCTGTTTAGGAAAAATTTTGGTAAGGCAGGAATCGTGCAAGTATTGAATGGCCCTAAATTTACAAAAGCCCTGATCAAAATGTTGTACACTTCCATTCTACAGATTACTTCAAAAACCTCATATTGACCAACATCCGATCCACTTCCTGCGATGAGTAATTTGGGTCTGGTTGTCCAGTCTCGTCTTCCTTTTCGGTCTCGTCCTCCTGTTCCGTCGCGTCTCCCTCTTCCTAAATAGCAGTCGCGTCCTCCACTTCCTGGCTATCAGTCACGTGTTCCTGCTCCTGGACAGTAGTCGCGTCTTCCTGCCCCTGGACAGTAGTCGTGTCTGCATATGAGCAAAGTTATTCAGGGTGGCCTTCATTTCCAAAATTCCCTGACCTTTCCTTAATTTTCCCTGACCAATTTTTCATTTTCCCTCACCAATTACATTGAAAGACAAAATTCTAATCTTTAAAAATGTTTAATAAGAATGTATAATTTTAGCATTTATTATTCTTCACTGATATTTATAGTTCCTCTTATAAAAATTATTCCCTGACTTTTCCAAGTTAAAAAAAATCCATGACATGTCCTTACTACTAAAATTACCTGACTTTTCCATTATTTTTAGATTTTCCCTGACATGCAGTCACTCTATTACTCTACACAATTATGTGTTATAGAATAGAAAATTTACCTGAGAATTACAGACCATGGCACCATTCACATCGGTATCGGTGTCATAATCGTTGACTGGTTCCTCAACATTGTTCTTCCTTACCCCATCCTGTACCTTTAAAAGAAGTTGAGAAACGGCACTTTACAGTTGCAGTACACGGTTTTTAATACTCCACGTTATGGAATCCACTTGCGTCAAATCTATGAAAAGCATAATGTATGGAAGCCTCTACAATTTCCAATTCCTTCTTCACGCGAGAAAAAAATGTATACCTGAGCCATCTATATAAGTTTAATTTGCTTGTCGAATTAGACCGATTTATAAGAATAAATACATAAAGATGGTAGTGATTAATGGCCTTTGGTCTTTGTATTTCATATTATATATTTAAGAAGCACAGTCAATGCATTTCGCTTCGGAACCACAGCCTCATCAGGACTATAACAAACAATAGATAATGTCATGAATATTCATACATATTTGATCTATTATCGACGAATACATTTTTCATTTATTAATTTTATTCTTAAACTTAGCGCAATGTGTACTTTTCATCCAAATTAAATATGAAAAATGAGTGGTAGTTCTCATATATTGAAGATGTCAGAAAAAAAATCCTTTTTCTTTAAGTGTTCATAACCTCACTAAATGTGAAATAGGTATTTGGAGTTATTTTAGTTCATACACTCTGAAGGTTTTGGAGCTGCACAAAAATGTAGCTCTACGCTAAAATTGTTTACACTTATCATTAGTTTCAACAATAGCTACAAAATTTTGTACACCAATTTATAATAGTAAACTCAAAAACAATAGTGAAAATGACAAACTCAAAACCATTAAATACACCATTAAGCTAATCGTCCTAATCATCGGCACTCTTGGAGGTGCCATAGTTTCACTGGTTAGTAGCCTAAGAAACATCCCTGTGTGTCAACAAAATGCTGAGACGTGTCCTCAGGGTGCACGAGACTTTGGCTGGATCATCGTATTGAATTCATCGCAGACTGTAACCGCCTATCTCACGGTCGTCAGACGTGGTTACGGCTGAAATTTTCCCGCGATTTCGCTGGGAGGGGGTGCAATTTTTCAGATTAGCACCCGCTCCTGGCGAAATCCTGCGGTTGTCCTTATAAAAAACTATTAATTATATATATATATATAGACTTGCATGTTGGTGGTGGAAGTGAGAACTTGGGTAGTGTCAAGTGTTGAGAGCATTTACGGAATTTGTGTGGTAGTTGTGAGTGGAGTGTGAGGATGGAAGCCGAGGAGGTGAGTAGGGTTGTGTGGGGTGAATTGGGGAGAGAAAACGTAATTTTGAGCGTAGGGGTAAGGTGGGATTTAAGTAAATTGGGAAAGTGAGGTTAGGTTAGCAAGGAATCGGGGGAATTTGTGGTCAGGAGTATTGGGCCTTCGAGGGTCAAGTGTGGTGCTCGAAAATTTGTGGGGGTGTTAACTGAGAGAAAGGGGTGTCTGCAAGGGCTGTGAGAAATTGAAAAAAGGAAAAAAGGGAAATATAGAGAGAATTTGGCGGCAATAGAGACAGCATTCTGCAGAGACATCTGGCGGTTGCGGAGGTTACTGCATGGACAGGTACCAGTTACTGGCTGCAGAGCGGGTGGTGGGCAGTGAGAGTACTGGTAGTGAAGTTGACGGGGAGGAAATTTTCCACGTGCCACGATGGCTAACAGCCCGTGGCTCGGTGTCTAGTGGCGCGTCAGGGAGAGGGAGAGAGCGGGACGGTGAGAACAAAGGAAGAGAGAAGATGAGGGAGAGAACTTCGAGCGCAAGTGACGGGGAGGATCTCTTGAAGAGGAAAAGAGACAGCCAAGAGAGCCTGGACAAAAGCGTGGTAGAGAGCCCGTTTAAAAAAAGCGGGAGAACTAGGAGGACACCCCCCCCCCCCCGCAA
>CAKNXH010057494.1:2163-16752 GCA_932178445.1 Andricus quercusramuli | reverse complement strand
TAGGGTGGGCCGAATTGCACGAAAGTTTCTGAATCGAATCGTAATAGCGCGGAAAAGTTGCTACTCGTCGCCCTGATCACAATAAATTTTTTTTTTCTGAGTCGGTCCACATCTTCCGGTCGCACATCGCGTTCAAAGTTTCGAAAAATCGTCAAAAATTGAACACGTTTCATGATTTTTTCTTAGTTATAGTAATCGTATTTCGTTCAAAATCGGTATGTGAACTCTTCCAAATATCCTTTGACTAAAAAAAACATTCCCCTTCTCACTCCCCTCTCTTGCAAGGGTGGGGGAGGGGCAAATATCGTAAAAAGGAGCTATTTTATGGTTCTTATTTTCCTCGTGTGAATTGTGCTGGTGGGATCGGCTAAGGCGTTAAAAGCGTTCATATATATTATATTTAGACCAGTATTACGTAAATATACATCAGCCGCAATATGATGGGTTGGGAGGGGGGAGGTGAGCCTCAGCGAGGGTCGACCAATGGCCAAGCTAGGTGGGCGGCAGCCGGTTCTAGGAATTCACCTTACCGCTGCGCGCAACGTGCCAACCAGACAAGTCGAGAAGTGTCGAATTTTAGTGTTTTACTGTGCATTCTAGTGTTGATTAGAGAAGGAGTTTCATTGACAATGACGTCGAGGACGCTCGGTCAAAAATTTCATTGTCCGTTATTTGGACCACATAAAAGTCTGAACAAACAGATTCTTCCTTCACGTGCTGATGTTTTGCTACACTGCCAGCATGTTAGACATTATTTAGCCCTGGCTTCAGCCAGTCCAAAACAGGATATCAGCTTCTCTGCAGTAGCTAATGTCGTTGCTGATGATATTAGAGTCCATTTACACTAAAGCATCTTTGCCAAAGGTCTTTCGCACGAGAATTATACAACTTATGACTATCAAATAAAGTTTTTTGACAGTCAGAAATGAATGGGGTGTACTCTTTTTGTGTTTTCAGGTATTTTTTGTCCCTGTTTAACTTGTTAAGGATGTAGTAATACTTATCGTGAAGAGTTTTGATAAGTTGCATAATTCTCGTGAGAGAGACCTCTGGCAAAGATGCCTCAGTGTAAATGGACTCTGTATCATCAGCAACGACATTAGCTACTGCAGGAAGAACCTGTTTGTTCAGACTTTTAGGCGGTCCAAATAAAGGACAATTAAATTTTGGACCGAGCGTCCTCGGCGACATTGTCAATCAAACTCCTTCTCTAATCAACACTAAAATGCACAGTAAACACTAAAATTCGACACGTCCGACTTGTCTGGTTGGCACGTTGCGCACTGATGCCAATACTGGCGCCTTTTGCTACTGCGCTTGCGTTCGGGCCTCACACTGGTTGGCCGCAGTTGGCGCGTGATTCAAAATTGGAATTAAAAACAATTCTTGTGATTTAAATAGATAATTATTGAAAAATGCACAAGAATGTATATAAATTGTACAACTTCTAATTTTAGACTTCTGAAATGAAATGTTTTGTGAAATATAAGTTATTCATTGGAAGACAAAGAAAATAAACTGTCATTTAAAAAATATATGTGTGATAAATTTTTTTCTTGTCTAAAATCAGAAGTTGTACAATTTACATACATTCATCTGCACTTTTCAATAATGATTTATTTTCATTCCAAGAAGTGTTTTTAATTCCAATTTTGAATTACGCGCCAACTGCGGCGAACCAGTGCGCGGCCCGAACGCAAGCGCAGTTGCAAGAGGCGCCAGTATTGGCATCAAAGACGTTGCGCGCAGCAAGAAGGCGAATTCCTAGAACCGACTGCCGCCCACCCAGCTTGGCCATTGGTCAACCTTCGCTGAGGCTCACCTCCCCCTCCCCGCCCATCATATTGCGACTGATGTATATTTACGTAATACTGTTCTAAATATGATATATTTTAACGCTTTTAACGCCTTAGCCGATCGCACCAGCACACTTCACACGAGGAAAATAGCGACCTTAAAATGGCACCTTTTTACGATATTTGCCCCTCCCCCCAC
The DNA here is from genome assembly GCA_932178445.1 of Andricus quercusramuli. Taxonomy (NCBI): domain Eukaryota; kingdom Metazoa; phylum Arthropoda; class Insecta; order Hymenoptera; family Cynipidae; genus Andricus; species Andricus quercusramuli. The sequence continues at coordinate 14,757 of CAKNXH010057494.1, read as the reverse complement.
CCTTACATGAGAGGGGGATGAGAAGGGGAAGTTTTTTTTTAGTCAAAGGGCCGATTTAAGAAAAAAAAATTTTGTTGCGATCAGGGCGACGAGTAGCAACTTTACTGTGCTAATACGATTTGATTCGGAAACTTATGTGTAATTCGGCCCACCCTAATGTATAGACTGTACGTTGTCACCTCCGTGTAGTTGACTCTACGTTCTCGCCTCCGCTATTTTCCGTGAAAATATTTGAAATTTATATGCATATATACGTTGAGGGGGGCCTTCTGATTAGGTTTCTCAAAAGAGGGGTAACAATTTCTCATTTTGAAATTTATATATATTTGTGATACTGGATGTACGATGTGACCTCCTATATATATAAGGAAGCGCGTTACACGGTATACGTACTCACCTCAAGCGGTGTTGCCACGTCTGGGAGGTAGGATTCTTACCGGGCGTCCATGTCTCCCAGGTATCTATGGGATCTGAAAATTAAGTCATAATCAGAGAATAATGCTAATTCGAAATATTATTAGTTTAGAAGAAATTATTTAAAAAAATGTTATTTATTATAATATATCGCTTCAGAGATCTCTCGAAAATTTGTTTTTGGCGCTAATTATGATTTGCTTGCGGTTTTTTAAATGCAGATTGCTTTTGATACATGAAATTCTACTTTATACTGACAATTAGATGTTTAAATAAATTGTTCAAAGAATTTACTATTGTTTTTGGCAATTTTCTCTTAGAATAGAGTTAGAATGTCGCGTTTTTTTTTAAATTGCACTTTTTGTCCAATTTTCAATGAGAGCGAGTTAATACATATTTTATGTTAGTAAAAAAATTGTTCAACATATTTGTTATCATTGTGAAAGATATTCTCTTTCAATAATGCTAGGAATTGCGGTTTTTTCTCAAATTTGCAACTTTTTGTCCACTTTTAACTTGAAATGAGTGAATATTTTTTTTATTTCAGGAAAAATAATTGTTTGAACAAACTAATATTGTTATTAGCTATCTTCTTTTAGATAAGTGCTGGAAAGTTGCGGTTTTTTCTAAAAATTTCGACTTTTTGTCAAATTTCTGATTAAAGTCTGTGCATCCTCCATCCAGTTTAAGTAATCATGTCCTAGTTCTTTTAAATCATCCCTTACATTTTTCTCCCATCTGTTTCTCGGTCTGCCTAAGGGTCTCTTACCAATCGGTTTCCCTCTTAAAACTTGCGCCACTGTTCTTTCATTTCCCATTCTTGCTACATGCCCCGCCCATCTTAGTTTACGCGCTTTCATTACTCTATTAATATTTGCTGACCCGTAGAGAGCATGCAGCTCATCATTATGCAGTTTTCTCCATTCGCCGGTCTCTTCGTCCCTTTTTGGACCATAGATTTTTCTAAGTACTTTATTCTCAAAAACTCTAAACCTATTCTCCTCTCCTTTCGTCAGCGCCCACGTTTCGCACCTGTACATGACGACCGGCATTATTATTGTTTTGTAGATTCTTACTTTGATGTTTCTAGATAGCAATCGCGATTTTAATAGTGTGTTTGCTGCATAGTAGCACCCATTGCCAGCGTGCAGTCGCGCGTTGATTTCCTTTTTAATCTTATTTTCGCTAGTTATAATTGACCCGAGGTATTTAAACTCGCTAACCCTTTCGAATTTCATATTTCCGGCTGTTAGATCCCCGTCCTGATTACTTTGTTCAGATCTGACGACGGTCATATATTTTGTTTTCGTTTCGCTAACCTCCAAGCCAATATCTTTGGCTTTTGTGATCAAGATTTCTGCATTTTTAGCTACCGTGTTTAAGTCAAGTTAACAAAAATAATTGTTCGAACAATTTATTGTTATTGTTAATGATATTCTCTTTGCTCGATGGTAGAAAGATGCTGTTTTTTCTGAAATTTTTAACTTTTTTTCTATTTTCCACCTGTAGTGACCTAATAATTATTTGAGTTGAGCAAAAATAATTGTACGAACAAATTATTGTTGTTTATAACTATCTTCATCTATATTAATGCCAGATAGTTGCAGTTTTCTTCTGAAATTTTTAACTTTTTGTCCACTTTAAACTTAGTGAGGTGGGAGAACTAGGTCATTAAATGACTTATGAAAGTTTCGTTTTGCATTCAAACAAGAAGTTTATTGCAAGACGTGAAAGAAAAATTTGGAATTGCAAATGTTTTAGTATTAGCCCCGGAAGGGGGAGAGGTGAAGGGGGGGGGGGGGGGCCTTCTTCGGAGAAAATACATCTCGTCGGTGACAATATATAATCGAGGGTAGTCAAAATTTTTTCATTTCTCGAATTCTCATACACATCGCCCGGAAATTTGTTCGAATCCATACAAAAAAAATCCATTTGTTCGGTTTAGAAAAAATGATATTCAGAGGTGTCGCAAGCCATGAAGTTTAACACGTATTTCCCATTAGGAAAAAATAAGTTTTTGTACATTTTATTCAGAATCGTCAATATTAGCTGAATAGAGTTGAGACTCAAAACTTTTCTTCACAAATAGCCATAGAATACAAGTCAAATATATCAATTGTTAAATATCACCCCCCTAAGTCTGTTTCATAGGGTTCCAAAAAAAATCCATATGTGAAAAAATGGGTTTTGCGAGTTTTTAGCGCTAATTATGATTCTTTGGGGTTTTTCAACAATGCTAGAAAATTGTAGTTTGTTTTTAATTTTTCACTTTATGTTCAATTTTCAACTAAAGCCAGTTGAATAATAAGATAAGTGCTGAAAAGTTGCGGTTTTTTCTGAACCCTTAAAATTTTTGTCCACTTCTCACTTAGTGGGGTAATGATTAATGCAAGTTAAAAAATATACCCGCTTCGCGGGCACATTCTCATAGCACGTTACGCGCGCGGCTCGCTTCGCTCGCAAGTTTGAGCGCGCCTAGGGCGCGCGACTGTTGGTTCTCGCGCTTCTCGCTCGATAACGTATTTACCTCGCGCTACGCGCTCGGTCTTTATATTTCCCACACATTTGTACACAGACCTTTTGAAATTAAAGGTCAAAGCATGAACAACTGTAATTTCTTCGTTGTGAATTGTCTTTTGTTGAAGCTCTTCGGCTTTAACGAATACATTCTTATCACGTATCTCGTGCTTCGCACTCGATTTTGTCCAAAATGTGAGCTTTTCTACATTATGTTCAATACAAGTATATCTAATGTACATTATATTTATTTCTGTACCTCGATCTGGTAATATGAAGAGGGTTCTCAAAGCACCTACGGCCTTGACGATTACATTCTCATTGCGATACTGGCTGTTCGCGCTCAGCAGCTAGGCTATACAGAAGATTGCTTTTGAAAAATAAAACCATGTGAAAACTAGTGAAAATTCTGATTAAAATTTTTCAATCTACCAGAAAATTTATTTTTCTACTTTTTGAAAGTTTTCAACATTTTGAAAAGTATATAACTTTTCTAATTTCCATCGAAATCAAAAATTTCATTGAGATAATTTTCAATTTTTTCACCCATCTGTAAGAAACTTTCACAAAAATTTCTGAAACTGCAAAAAAATTTTTTTTTCAAATTTTGAAAATGTTCTAAAATTTTTAATTTTGGTTGGAAATATCTGGTTAACGAACTTAACCTTAATTTTAAGACCCTCAAAAAGTTTACCAAAGGCTGACTCGATTTGACGAATTCTTCAACAGTAAGCGTGGCGACAACATTCAGGTAACCATACAGACATACAGACAGACATACAGACAGTCATACAGACAGACAGACACCGACAAAATTGTATGATTTTCGGACTCTGGGAGTGCCGGAACATAAAGATCCGTTAAAAACCAGAGATCGAAAATTTGGACGAATACAATACAGTCTCATGAATGAGAATGTAAAAACATGCTTATTTATACAATTTATTATTGTTTATATCTATCTTCTCTTGGAGTAATGTTAGGAAGTTTCTTTTTTCTTGTAATCTTGATTTTGCTTTGATTTTTCAGTTATGAACAAATAACAAGTGAACCTCAACAAAAATAATCTTTGAAATGATATTTTACTTTCTTGAGTGAATTATTTTTGCTATTTTCGCAACGTTTGAAAAAATTATTCACAAAAAAGCTATCTCACACAAGAGACACAGACAGGAATGAAATAATTAGGGGTAGTGTTACGTCATGGAAAACGTAAAATACTTTCCTTTTTAATTAGGTTCCTCGTTTTAGTTGAGATCGAAGATCTCGCACAGGGAAGAGGAAAGAGTAGCCAATAAATAAATATAACTTAGTTTAAACAATTTATGTTAATCAGTTACACTTGGAACGTATTGTTTATTAAGGCTTTAGCACAAGAAACTGAAGAAAGGCATGTAGAAACTCTAATCCTTGGCCAGGACCTTTAAAATAAAGGAGACTCATGTATTATGGCCCAAAAGGAGTTAGATAATGAAATTAGATTTATTAAAATTAGAACTTACCGGTTTATTGATTCGATTGAAGAATCAAATGATACCTAGATGGTCTCCGTGTAGTGGTGTGAAAGAAAGGGGTTGTGCACCTTGATATGAACAATAAGGGTTCCAATTCAGGGTTGAATGGGTACGAAGTAATCCAAGATGGGAAATCCCAGATTCGGGTTTCCCGGTGCACAACACTTGACAAAAGGGCATACACACTAACACGCGAAGGATACCGGTTTGACACACTCGACACTGGACAGTCGAATCGGGGAAAACCGTAGGAAATAGAGAAGAGTTGTACGGAACTGTAACTTCTCATTTTTGACTAAAGCATAACTGACCCATGTTGGTCCATTCACTTTTTATAGGGCCTATGGCTTCATGATTTTCCTCTAAGTTTTCAAATGTGTTCTGAACTTTTTGTAAAAATGGATCATTTTTTTTTATTATTTATTTATTCATTTTTATGAAATGTAAATATTATATATTTGAATAGAAATTGACGAAATTTCTTGAATAAAATAAGTTATTGATTTGGTTCCAATTTTGTGACTACTCTTATTGCAAATGTCAGGTCTCTTCTTAGATCCTGTGAGATGAAAAATGTGAGACGAAAAATGATATTCATCGGAAAGGATTTAAATCGGATTGGGTTACTAGGAATAATATCAAAAAGATACCAGGTGAAAGTTGGAGTTTTTAGTTCATTGTGCTTCTCAAAAGCCTGTAAAAAGAAGAAAAAAAGTTAGTGTAGAAGATGGTGTTCATTTGAAGGATTATATTTCTAGTTGTTTCTATGCTTCTAAGGATTTGTGCTCATTTAGGAATATAACTGTCATTTCTTTCGAAAATTTCCGTATGAAATAAATATGGCCATAACATGAGCAGATCAATTTGATGCATAAAAACGACGATAAGAGAGTCTATACGCTGACAGTGGATGGGATCCATCTGAAATTGAAATGATAAGGGCTTGTTGTTTCATTATTAATGGTTTGACATTTCATGTATGAACGTTTAAGTCTATTGACGTGTACCACTGCAGGTTTGCCTTTTATGTCAATTTTCACGTTTCCCTTTCCTAACATTTCTAGGATTAATTTTTCGATCATGATATATTTTTGACTTTTCTTTAGCTGCAATTAAATTTTGTCTCTCTTGAGTTCTCATTTCATATAATTTTGTTATAAAATTCGTTAGGTAATCATCATAAGTTTGCAATTTCTCTTGCTTTGATAGTGGTTCATTTGATGGTTGTCGAGCTAATTTACCGAAAACTAATTCATAGGGCGTACATTTTGTACCTTCGTGGACACTTGTATTGTAATAATAAGAAAACATGGCTAATTCAAGCCAATCGTCCCATTCGGAGTTTTTTGAAACAAATTGTTTGATGTATTCAGTTAACACGTGATGTGATCTTTCAAGAGACCCATTTGATTGTGGATGAAATGCTGTTGTTTTAAATTGCTCAATTCTAAATCGCTTTGCCATTCTTTTCATTAAATTACTTAAAAAATTAGAACCTTGGTCAGTCGAAACTGCTTTTGGGGAACCGTAAATGCATATAAATTTTTTAACAAAAATATCAGCAACTCTTGAAGCTTTCGCGTCTGGAATTGCTAAAGCTAAAGCATATTTTGTAAAATTATCTTGGATAGTTAAGATGTTTACGTTGCCTGATGTTGTTTGTGGAAGTGGGCCAACTATGTCCATTGAAATTTTTTCGAATGCGGTTCCAGGCGTGTCCGTTATTATCATGGGATTTTTTGTCTTTACGCGAACTAATTTTTTTATTTGACATTGCAAACACTGTTGAATATATTTCTGAATATCAATTTTCATATTTTCCCAATAATAATTCTGACGAATTCGATGATAAGTTTTTGTAACACCTTTATGACCTCCTAAAGCTGAAGAATGTGCCTCTTCAAGTGATTGAGTTCGCTGTTCTTTTGTTGGATAATGAACTATTCCTGTACATATTATAATTTTGGTAGAAGAATCCGAAAAAGTTGAAATTAGAATTTCACGTATTTCTTTCCAGCCTATATGTGATTAACTTGTGAAGTTTTTGCGATACTAATAGATCGTAAATTTAGTCTCACTGATATTAAATGCAAAGAAAGTATTGAAAGTTTAATACTGCTCAAAGTATCTGACAAATTTTCTTTAGAATCAGCTTCAATAGGAAGGGCTAAATGATACTGCTGCCCTTTCTTTATTTCTTTAACAAGTCCTTTCTCAACTTGGCTCAATTTAGGTAAAATACCACGTTTTGACAAAGCTCTTGATCCATTGTCACGTGGGGAACCGTCAGTAGCAACAAAATAAGCGTGATTATCTTTACGCATCGTTAATTGATCACGACACGCAACAACATTTTTTTGTGTATGTGTTTGAGTATTCAAAGGGGGGGGGGGGGTTCTGGCGGGGGTTGATTTTCTTCTAATTTATCTTCATTTATCTCTTGAAAAAATTCGGGATTTTTCACGTTTGTTCCTTTTGGAATTTTCATAAAATCTTCTGGTTCTGAAAGTTCTTGCATATTTTCTCCATCAATAAAGTTTTTTTCATCTGAAAAATTTTGAAAATTTCTGTTTTTTAGGACCTCATCTTCTGAAGTTGAGAAATTATCTTCTTCCCCACTTTCCTTCTCTTTTTGTTGTGCAGCAGGCTTTGCCTTGGATTTCTAGTAAATTTTCTTCTTCTTTTTAATTTGCTTCCTTGAAGTATCAAAATATTCTGTATCTGAATCAGATTCATCTTCATGTTCAAAGTTTGTGTGCGTTTTTTGTTTTAATTTCAGAGACTCATCAATGGTTGCCTCTTTTCTCGGTCTGCCTCTCTTTTTCAAGGCTTGCGGGTTGCTTGCATTTGTGAGCACAGCTTGGTTGGGCCTGCCTCGTGCTTTTTTGACAGCAGGCGAGGGAGGTGAATATTCTTCCTCACTATCTTCATTTGACTTACCTTGATTTTCAATTTGTTCATTAATTTGTGCTTGCTCTTTGTATTTTTGCTTCTGTCCTCTTGTAACCACAGTATTCCAAGATTGACAGAGAAGTTCGTTTCTTTTTATAGGTTTTGGTATTAATAGTAATATTGAACGATAGAGAACTTTCTGTGTTGGACAATCAAAAGATTCATTTTGTATTTCATTTAGTGATTCCTCACTTATTAAATTATGAAGAATTTCAGAAATTTTTTCGTTCAAAGACTCGCTATTTATTTTGGTATTTTCTTCATCAGCTGAATTTTTATGATTCTCAAAGTTCAAGATTTCCATAGAATTTATAGGATTCTCTTCCTCAAATGTTGAGTTATTTTCCGAAATTATATTAATTCCTACGGTTTCATCATTTTCTAGAACGGGGTTTCTCGAAAGCGCATCTGCATTAACATTTGATTTTCCTGCTTTATACACGACGTCATAATCATATTCGGCGAGCTTCAATCGCCATCTTGAATCTCGAGAACAAGGATCTTTAGAGGTTTTGAACCAAACAAGGGGCTTATGGTCTGTAACGAGGGTGAATTCTCGTCCGTGCAAGTAAGGGCGAAAATATATTACGGAGCAGACTATTGCTAATGCTTCTTTTTCATACGTGTCGTACTTACGTTCAGTATCGGTTAATGATCTTGAAACATAGGCAATTGGTTGGTCTTTACCTATTTTACCTTGCGAAAGTATTCCGCCCATGGCATAATCTGATGCATCAGTAGTTACAATGAAAGGTTTTAAAAAATCAGGTCGAATTAAAAGTGGTTCTTGGCACAATTTATCTTTTAAGATATTGAACGCTTGTTGCTGCTTCTCCGTCCAATTGAATGATATATATTTTTTAAGGAGCTGATTGATTGGGGCTGCTATCTTAGCAAAATTTTCTATAAATCTACGGTAATATCCTGCTAAACCTAAAAATTGTTTGATATGCTTTTGAATTTTAGGAGTTGGGAAGTCTTTTACTGCCATGATTTTCTTCGGATCAGGTCGAACTCCATCCTTATCTATTATAGGTCCCAAATATCCTACTTCTTGTCGTAGAAATTTGCATTTGTCGGGTTGTAAATGAAGATTTGCATTTCGTAATCGGCTCATTAGTTCATTAAATTTTGATTTATGTTCTTCTAAAGTATTCGCGTAAATCAAAATGTCATCTAGATAAACAAAAAGTTCTGTTCCTTGAAGTCCCGTTAGAACTAAATCCATTAGTCGTTGAAATTTTGCTGGTGCATTTTTCAAACCGAAAGGCATTCTGTCAAACTCGTAATGTCTATAAGGGGTTGAAAACGCAGTTTTGTGTGCATCTTTTGGATCCATTTTTATATGATGGAAACCCGTTGCTAAATCAAAAACAGAGAAATAGCGAGCAGATCCTAACTGGTCTAAAATGTCGTGAATGTTTGGTAAAGGATATGAATCACCAATTGTCTTTTCATTCAATTTTCTAAAATCAAGTACCATTCGCCATTTCTTTTTTCCTTGTGAGTCTTGCTTTTTTGGAACGATCCAAACTGGTGTATTGTAAGGTGATTGGGAGCGTTTTATTACATTGTTTTTCGAAAATTCATCCACTTGGCGGATGATTTCTTTCTTATAAACTGGGGGAAATCGACATTGTCGCGAAAAAATAGGGCAATCATCTGTTGTTGGTATTGAGTGTTGGAGAATGTTTGTAGGTTCTAAGTATTCTCCCGGAATGTGGAAGCAATCTGCATGTTTAGTAATTAATTTTTCAACGTGTTCATATTCTTCCATATTTAAATGATCTAACCGTAGTAGTTTTTTAATGATTTCTACTCTTTCTTTGCCTGTGATCTTGTAAAATTGGCAGAAATGGTTAGACTTTTCATCGGATTTCAAAAAACTATTTAATATTAAATTAGGCAAAGTATCATCATTTTTATTTTCTGAGAAATTAGATTGATTTTTTGAATTGTTTAGTTCGCCGTGTTCAAAATCTTGTAATTGAACGCTAGGAATTGATATTTTTACAGGTTGTTCATTTATGTTTGCATATTTAACGTAGGCTTTGCCTCCACTCTTTTTTACAATGGCTTGACCCACAAAAATTCCTTCTCCAATTGAGAATTGAGGTATATATCCTTCACTTTTTTCTGTATTTTCTATTTTTACATAATAATGAAAAATTGTTCGTGCCGGGATTGCGATAACGCCAGTTTGTTTAAAAGGATAAGTTGCATCGTTAATTTCAATACATTTATATGTGTAATTTATATTTACTTTATTATTGAGAAAAAATTCAGAGCCCAAGACTCCATCTTCATCTACTGGTACATCAACAGGAATTATATTTAAAGTAGTTCAAAATCCAAGTATCATAACCTTAATTTGACCTAGAGTATAGACAGGTAGATCATTAATTCCTGTTAGTGTCAACACTTCATTTTCATTTATTTTTACTTCGGGGTCAATCGCACTTCATTTAATTAAATTTCGGCCAGCACCAGTGTCGATCATCATACGTGCCGGGTTTTTTTAGACCAACGGCAGATACCACGATCGAAGGAATTATATTATTCCTATTGGTATGAATTTTGATATAATTTTCCTCACTCGCGATTTCTATAGGTGCTTTAGTTAATGGGTTGGTGCCTTCCTCCCAGCACCCATTGGGGGAATAGCGTTGGAGTTTTCCTGGTTCTGCGTTTAATTTTGTGGGCTTTGTTGATTTTGTAAATATCTACTCTTTTTATAACAATCCTTAGCGATGTGACCAGGGTAATTACAAAAATTGCAAATAATTTTAGATCCCTGGGTGGGATATGGGCGGGTCTGCTGATTATTTGTATTTTCAGGATTTCTCTTTTGGTTTTGACCAGGCTCAAAATTTTGATTCTGCCTGGATCTAAAATTTGAATTTTGTCCAGGTGTAAAATTTTGATTCTGTCGGGGTCCAAAGTTTGGATTTTGTACAGAATTCCATTTATTGTGATTATTAAAATTTCTTTGAGGTGTATTTTGTGAAAATTGGTTTTGAATTGAATTTGAAATATCAGGATTTTCGGAAAAGATTTTTTGTCGGAAGTTTGCGAGGTGGTAGCACTTTTCGGTCGCATGTCCTGGTCTTCCGCAAATTAAACATGCTATCTTAGTGTCCTGAGCAACATTGAATTTATTATTTTTAGTAATAATTCGCGATTCTGATTCTTCTTCTGAAGATTTGATTGGCTTATTTTTTCGCAATTCTGAACATGCAGTTAATTTTCTTTCAATTTCTAGCGCCTCATTGATAAGAGTTTTAAAAGCTTCATTCACGTTATCTTTTAATCTTATCTCTATTTCTGAACGTAAACCCCTTTTAAAACTTTTAACTACATCATCTTCTAAATTTGCTTTAAACGTGTCATCCTTTGCACCATCATTGCCTAATTTATGCGCGTCTTCGATCCTATCTGCTAGTTCTTTTATTCGCGCAGCGTATGATATAACATTTTCTTTATCCCACATAAATATATTGCCTAGTTCTCCTTGCAGCTGGTATACGCTTTTCGCGGGAGCATAAACCTTTTTTTAATTTTTCTATTAATTCATCTAAAGTTCGAAACGTGTTTCCGAATATGCATTTTCGCGCTTCTCCGGTCAATTTACTTCTAACTAATCTAGCAAGATTCTCATGTGCCTGTGTGGGAATTATAGCTTTTGCTTCTGTGCATCCCTGTATAAAATGAGCTAAAGGGATGTTACTTCTGTCAAAGATAGGGATTATTTCGAGCGCGTCGCGAAGGGAAACTTGTTGATTAGTTGGCAGTGTCACTTTTTTCTGTGTTGTCGAGCCTTCTTCGCTTGCAATGTCGTCACTATCGTGTTCACTTATTATTGATGCGCGATATGAATCAGGAAATGAGTTTTCTTTTGTTTTTTCTTCACAAATTAACTGAGAAAGTGTTGAACTTAATAATGACTTTACGTTAGTCTGATAATCGATCACGTCACCAATTGTTAGAGTTTTATTTAGATCTACAGAACCACTAATCAAACTTGAATTTGTATTGATTAAGGTGGTATTACCGGGATTAATAAATGTAGAACAGTCAAAATTAGTGTTTTCTAAATTATCACTACCAAATTCCAAATCTGGTTTTTCTAATTCAATATTAATTTTATTTTTCCTATCACTCTCAAGCCCTTTCTTATTTAATTCTACTTGCTTAGCTAGTTGGGGGTTTTGTTTGGCAAGATTCCTGGTAATAGTTCTTTTAATGTTCCCTAAATCTACAGGTTTTTCATCAGGCATTGGTTACATTTATTTACGGACATATTTCACAGCAATAGAATGTAAAGGTTATAAGTTACCTGTCTTCGTTCAGGTTCTTTGTGCTTAAAAAATGTATATAAAATAAACTTTTTTCAAAACAAATTAAATATTGGCTCTCTTTTGTTTGGTTTCCCGACCGATGCACCATAAAAAGGTTGTATGTTACGTCATGGAAAACGTAGAATACTTTCCTTTTTAATTATGTTCCTCGTTTTAGTTGAAATCGAAGATCTCGTACAGGGAGGAGGAAAGAGTAGCCAATAAATAAATATAGATTAGTTCAAACAATTCATTATAATCAATTACACTTGAAACGTATTGTTTATTGAGGCTTTAGCACAAGAAACTGAAGGAAGGCATGTAGACACTCTAATCCTTGGCTAGGACCTTTAAAATAAAGGAGACTCATGTATTATGGCCCAAAAGAAGTTCGATAATGAAATTAGATTTATTAAAATTAGAACTTACCGGTTTATTGATTCGATTGAAGAATCAAATGATATCTAGATGGTCTCCGTGTAGTGGTGTGAAAGAAAGGGGTTGTACACCTTGATGAAAACAATAAGGTTTCCAATTCAGGGTTGAATGGGTACGAAGTAATCCAAGATGGGAAATCCCAGATTCGGGTTTCCCGGTGCACAACACTTGACACAAGGGCACACACACTAACACGCGAAGGATACCGGTTTGACACACTAGACACTGGACAGTCGAATCGGGGAAAACCGTAGGAAATAGAGAAGAGTTGTACGGAACTGTAACTTCTAATTTTTGACTAAAACATAACTGACCCATGTTGGTCCATTCACTTTTTATAGGGCCTATGGCGACGTCCATGCATGCTGCGACGATCCTGTATACGCGTACGTCACGTATATATATATATATATATATATATA
>CAKNXH010057493.1:84983-99369 GCA_932178445.1 Andricus quercusramuli | reverse complement strand
AGAATCTCTGACTGAGGTTCTCTTAGAAATTTAGCGCTCTTGAATTTAAAAAAAACTGATTGCGGATTGGGGCAAAATTGAAGGCTGTAGAGAGTGTAGAGTGTATACCTTTGGAACGAAATGCTATCGTGTCCACTTCAACATTTACATTATTGGGGCAAATATTAACCGATTTTCATGAATCTATTTTCCACTTTCTTGAAATTATATGAATAAACTATTTCTGATAATTAAAATCAAATCACGCAATGCTTTCATAATTTTAGTTTTTTGAACCGGCCTGCATCTCATAACAATGAGGAGGGTGATTCGTTGCGGTAATTCGACGCGCTCGAGTCTCTCCACTCGCGCGACGGGGCGTCTGGGTCGAGGCACAGGCATCGAAAATACAAACTCAGCTAGTACTGAGCGTCACTGCATTTTTTCTCTATTCTTCTTTTCTTTTTGTTTATAATTTTGAATCTAAACATTTTTTCAAAAAACCGGCTCTATACCCGAAAAGAGAATATTATCTAGAAGAGGTATGCAAAATATCAGACCAAAATATACAACCGTGCGGCCGGAAACTTCAAATCCGTTTTATAACGCTGATAAATCCCCTTAAGATGTCCAATAACACTTATATCCACAAGCTCAGGGTCCTTGGGAACGCCAGTAATCTTTACTTTCTTCAGATCGTATATTCAGACCCATATACACCTGCATTAGTCATTTGTATGAAATGTTACAGATTTAGCCTCATTGCTAAACACTGTCGGTAACCGTGCGCTGCAAGTTTAGCGGCTCTACAGAAACGCACACAGAATCAGCTCCTTGCCCTAATCTCAATTTACCGAAAAAAATCGTCAATTGTGGTGAAAAACTTTTTTCTATATGCAAGAAATCTCCGGAGTATTTATTCCAGCAAGAACTTCGTGACTTTCGTAAAAAATCCAAGCTCTCTTTCAAAGAAGCCAAGTGGAAAACTAGTCCGAAATTGAACCTCGTTCACCTTCTGCTCACAGCCTCCCCTGCAGCCTTACTCCCAAGCATGTTCTATCCCCTCATGAGTAAAGTACGCAGAATCAAGTCTGAAACCAAAACAGACCTCTTCCTTGCAAGGATATTCTCAACCACCCTCTGGTAGGGGTTCTTAGTCTTCTTTCTCGCATATCTACAATAATAAGACTCCAAACTTCCTACCCAATGGTTTTACCCTTCAGAACCCTCTCCCTCTCCCCAACACCCTCTAACCCCCTTCTGTCAACTCCACCCCCTGATAACACTTATAAATCAAACCGCAATGAAAATATAAGCTCTATCATTAACTCAAACCTAGGGGTCGTGCATATATTACGTAACACTTTTTGGGGGGCGGGGGGGGGGCTAGCTTAGTGTTACATAATAGTGAAAAACTACAGGGAAAAGTCGGAAAAAGCGTTAGATAGGGGTTGGGGATCGAAATTGTCGGAAAATAGCGTTACGTAATTCATGCACGACCCTCTATCTGTTTTGATAGGCTTTGTTGAATTAGTAGCATCTGGCTCCCTTCAATCAGAGAAAAGCCAAAATGTGCTGAATAGAATCCTACAGTGTGTCAATGTCATAAATAAATCTTTGCTTGCTCATGTTGGCTTAGCTCGATAGATTAGGGATTTCTCAATGGAATTGTCGGGGTACCTTAAACAAACAGGGTGACCTATCAAATATCACCGTGACGGTTTTAATATTCTGTTTCTGTCTGAGACCCTTTTATAGCCGGACACAATAACAAATTTCGGAATCGAAGATTTCAACATTATCCGAGCAGATAGGTTGTCCAATAGCCGCAGTAGCTTAGCAATAATCATTCGATGGGCATCAAAGTCAAAGTCATGGACTAGATTATTCAACTCCATCCAAAATCAAAATACCAGCTTGGTTCTTACTGCTGGTGACTTCAACTGTCATAATTCTATATGGGAATGTTCTCATAATTACAATAATGGATCGCAGCCCTGCACTGCTCTACACCAAACGAAATTGATTCGCTCTATGACAGGTGGACCTGTCTGTTGCACTAGACCTAACAGCCCCCTTCAATAATTGACATAACATTTTTAATAACCATGTTTGTGTCCAATGTACCGTCATATAAAGAACCGGCCCTGTATGACATATTAAAATGGATAGGAGGAAGGACAAGCAGCTACTCACGCAATCGTCTAAATCAAAGGATTTGGAGCCTCTGGAGGTGCACTACGCTAATTACACGCAAAATGGCGAATCGTGAAAAGAAGAAAACTGTCTTCTAGTTTCGAGAGTATTCTTTGAGTTTTGTAAATGAATTTGGATATTCACGACTTCGCAATTCATCTATGAGGGAACGCCTGCATAATTTATAGGAAAATGATTATCTTAATCATTAAATAAGCTTAAGGCAAGAAAAATTGGAAGTTACATTGAAGTCAACATTGAGAATTAAGTGAATTGACAAATATTGTATTTAAATTAGACTTTGAGGATTTTATTTATGTGAAGTATGGCAGGGTGAATGATTTACTGAGTGGTACAATTCAACAAGATTGAACTGTACGATGTATAATCTTTACTGGATCTTAAGAAGATGATTTTTATTCTCTAAATCCAAAGATTTAGGAACATAAATATTGAGGACTCAGATTCGAATGTCAAAGTATAAGGTTGTAAGTTATATTAGAAGATACAATATTACTATCGACCTCAATCTAATGGTAATCGTTGCACATTGTAAGATTGTAATATTTTGAATTATAAAGAAACTTATTTGCGGTTTACAACATATCTCGGTCTGATTTCCCTTCCGTATCTTTAGTTATATTTCATGAAAAAGCATGACGCCTCGCTCAACCCTTTAAATAAAATATTAAATTTTATTTTTCAAAATCTATTCAACATGTCTTCTTGAGGATTTTGGAATGACTCTCTAGATAGCGATCACTTCCCAGTAGTGTGAATTCTGGAAGTCGCAACAACAATTGCTCTCTCATTCGATCTCCGAAAAGAAGCATTTTTCCAATTCTCAATCCGTGGATTATAACACCAAATAAGAAGCATCTGTTGAAAGTGTGGACGTGACAGTCACTTCAGCATGTCCACCTATCAAAATCCCTAAAATTTTTAGGAAATTTTGCGTGTCCCTAGATAAAACAACCTCAATCTCTATAGTTTGGCGAGTTAGAAAATGTTTTAAAAATAAACACACCCAACCAGCCAACGCATTTTGCTTAGGTGAAAGAGACACAAACAAAAGCCTAGAGGCTGCTTTCAAAAGGTCAGAGTTTTCCATCGCGTTGACTTCGCTGAAATCGCTCCCCAGGTTTAGACAAAGTTTACTATAATATCATTCTACAGTTTCCAGAAGACGTTCTTAAAACTCTGTTCAATATTTACAATAAAATTTATTAATGTAATTCCCTAAATCAATTCCAGGGCAATTCCGTCCAGGGACTTTGGCTTCATGTTTATTCAAGGCAGTGGAAAAGCTGATATACAACAAACTTTCGTGGAACGTGGAACATAAGCAACTCCTGCCCCTTGCTTAATTCGTTTTCAGGAAGAAAAGATCCTGCGCTGATAATGTCACTATTTTGTCGACCGAAATCCTTCCGGGTTTTGCAAATGGTCAGAATGTTGCAGGCCTATTCCTGGATCTAAAAGATGCTTTTTTAGTGCCATTCTCTAAATTCTTTTCAAAGACCTTAAAAAGATCGATGTCCTTCGACAAACTGCTAAATTCAAATATAATTCAATCTCCTGCAAAAACGTCCACTTCAAAATTAATGGTGAACTGGTTTGTCCTAGTCGCTGTACAGTAGGACTCCTCCAGGGTTGCATCCTAGATCCGATAACTAATTAAGTTGAACTAGAAAAATGCACCTTCTTATCCCTAGAAACTGCAGCATTATAGAATTCGCAGATAAAATCGCTATTGTCAGTCGCTATTCTAATTCTGCAATTTGTATTCAATCTCTTCAAAAATATCTTGTGACTCTTGCAGACTTCCTGGAATGAAAAGGTCTCGAGGTTTGTCCTGAAAAAAAACAACAAAATTAGTTCCTTTCAATGTACGGAACCTCGGCACCTTTAAACCAGCATTTACTCTATTGGTAAACGATGTTATAATTTTTCCCCCTCCACAGGTTAAATTTCTTTTCATCACACCTCAATCGAAAATTCGATTATCAATATGATAACAAATTATATGCATGACTCGGGCCGAGGCAACGATTTCACTCGTGTGATATCTGCCCTCGCTTCGCTCGTGCAGCTAACTAGGCGTTCGTTAAATCATTGCCTTTCGACCCTCGTCACGCAATATACTGTGGTATCATTTATGACGTGAGATTTTCCGTTATATTTCACTTCCTATACTTAACGACCAAATCAGAAAAGTCTTTAACATTTTGAAAGCCTTATGAAGCACCTGGTGAGGCACAAAGCCAATCATTCTCAGGATGATCCGATGTTTTTAGCTTTGCATCTCACGAATATTTTGCAAAAATTGAAAAAATCCGTAACGAAGCATTAGGTCTAGTCCTTGGTTACAGAAGTATGTAGCACCCGCCTATCAACGTTTTGTTGGCAGATTACTGTGAACTTTCTTTCAAACAAAAAGTTTGTTTTTAGCAAAAAGTACGTCATTAGAACCTTTTCAGACTTCTACTACCCAATTCCACATATGTTACAAGCACTATCTAACTGCGCCAGAATTACTGAAAGTGGTGTGAAAAATCAGTTCGTCCTTTTGAATGCTTTCGAACGTGTTAAAGAATGCATACATCGCACACATTCATACCTGTACAGCATTTTCAAGATCTGGTACAAAATCAGTTCCAGGGCCACCTACATACAGACCTATATATATGACATACCACCTAAATTCAGACGTTTAAAAATCTCTTATCAATTATTAGTTAATTCATCCTTAAAAATTGCACCCCACTTGTTCAAGTTTCTAACAAAAGCCAACTTTCAAATCGAATTCAATGTAAACTTGAATTTTCGCTGATCGTCTTATGCGGGGCACAGTCGAGACCTGCCCAACAATTCGTTTCAGATTCAAGCGGAGTATACACTCCCACAACTTGGTTATGGCCGGATATACAAAACAGTAATGCGAGTATAGTGCCAACGAAGAAGAAGCGCATTTCAGAATTATAGAATAGGTGTGTCCTACGACGCCAAAAAGAGTGGCGACATTTGCTCTGAGTGTTGGGTGTCCTTCCTAATTTGAACCAATAGTGACAGGAATTGGTAATAAGTATATTGCATCCCTTCCAACTTTTCCAGAGCACCTTCTACCCCCCTCCCCTAAGAGATTGGTGATAACGTTGGCTCACCCCCTCTCTTCTTTCAATTCTATCCCAATCAGGAATTTTTTATTCCCCCTAATAATGTTAAAAACGTTAATTATTCAAATTCGATGATGTCAATATAAAATACAAATTAACATCTTTGAAAGTAATCAAAACATTGGTTTCAAAGCTACAAATTCATTTATCTCGCAAAAGATCGTTTTTTCATTATGACATCTACTTTAACATTACATATGCTTGCACCTTCGTCTATCAAGAAGTGAAATTAATAAACTTGATGATTTTGACTACCTCTCAATTAGTTACCAACCAAACATTGAAAAAACATTCAATCGAGGTTTTGGTTTATGAATAAAATTGCAGAATATAATCCTTGACCATCTTGCCACAATGAAATAATATGTTCACTTGTTAATAACATACATGTAGCGTAAAAAATGTTTGAATTTTGAAACGAAACTATGGTAAAGACGTCCAAAAACCAGGCACCCTCAAAGGGTGGTTAATCATAATTTTTAAGTTACTTTTGAGCTTTGAATTTGTATTATAAACTATATAAATATATTCATCATGGATGTAATAGACATAATCAAAGAATTTTTAAATAAGAACCATGTTTATATATTTACGAGATGCGTATAAAATATTCATAAAATTTTCGAAGTCAAGCATAAACTATGAAAAAGTTATTTTTAAACAAAAAAATTTAGGCGTGTACTTCCACTCTTTGCGATATTCATATTCCCAGTTCAAATCCAGGCTGAGGCAGATTTGTTCTTGTTATTAAAAAAAATAAAAAATTACTTGTCAGAAGTAATCGTTTCAACAAATCAAAATTTGTATATTAATTATAAATGTGAGCTATCATTTGCAATGACCTAAATCGAAAACTGAAGCAACAAATCCATAAATTTTCAAAAAAGTTTCTCTTAAAACTATATTTTTTTTACTAAAAAGATCACTTTCAATTTTCCCAGGAACCTTAAAACTGAAATCTTTCAAAATCCATAAAAGCTACATAATTTTATTTCAAAATTTTCAAAAATCTACACTCCGTCTTATATTTTTTCACATATTTTCAAATTTTCAAATATTTTTGAATTTGTTCAAAACTTTTCAATATCTCTTGAACTTATTTCATTTTTGCCAAATTTAAAACTGTTCAATTGCTATTTGTTCGTGGAAATTTGCTTTTGTTTGAAATATTCTTAAATATTCTGTAAAAATTAATTTTTCAAAATAAAAATCATTGCAAATTTTCCCAGGAATCTCAAGACAATTTTGTTAAAATCTTAAAACCTTTTAAAATCCTTAAAAGCTTCAAATTCTACTTAAAAACTCCCACATATCTTCTCAACTAACTCAATTTTTTTATAAATAAATACATCTTTATTTGTTACTTACACATCAAAATTTCAAGGCTTTCGGTTTCAAATAATTCAGCTTCGAATGGTTTATTTTTGAATATTTCATTTATTATTATTGGTCATTCAATATAAATAGTGAAACATTGCTGACTATTGAAAAATTATTCTTTGTCTCGATTAAAAATTTGCAAACTGAATTAGTTAAAAAGGGTATATTTTAGAGTAAAACAACAGATAACATCACTAACATCAACAACATCACTACAGGTGATAATTAACTTTGAAGAAGACCTGAAATTAGGTCGAAACGGACGTCGGTTAAACATGACAAATGAATTATGATTCTTTAACATCTGAATCCATTGCATTTTATATGACCGTATGACCAAATTAATTTTATTTATGAAGAATAACTATGTTTTTTTTAAACAACAGATAGTTTATAAAGTTTTATTCGGAAATGTACATTTGATTAACTACTAAGACTTTCGAATGAAAATAGTTCAATTTTTAACGATAAAAACTGTCAATTGTTTAATTTTAACAGATTCAGAATCGCCCTATAAAATCAATTACTGTTCAAGTTCGAATAAATGAAAAGCAGTTCAATATTAAAAATCAATAATTAATTTATATTCACAGTTGATCAACTTAGAACATTGTTTGCCAAAAAATTTCAGTTTCAAAAGATATTAATATTTCTTTGTGTAAGTCTTCGAACCTGCATTTTAAAATTCTTGTTATTGATAATGTACTTTTAAAAATTATGATCAAAAATGGAAAATTTTTATAGTAAAAGATTTTAGAATTACACATTTTAAACTGAATGATTTCATAATTGAAAAAAGTTAACAATTCAACTATAAGTATTTTTAAAAATGTTTAAATTAAACTTACTTTAAATTGCAATATACAAGGTGTCCACGCCAGGGCTTACCAAAAAGTATGCAACCCGCTATACACGGCCATAAGAATAGCATTGGCGTGTAAGACGGGTTGCATAATTTTCGGTAAGCCCTGGCGTGGACACCCTGTATATCTTGCGTTATGAAAGTTGTTATATTTCAAGTTCTTGGATAGATTTTTCTTCTAAAACCCTGTGAAAATCCCGGTCAAAAACTGAATTTACTATCACTTCCCGGTCTCAAAAAATTCCCGGTCATTTCTCGGTTTCCAGGTCCAGCGGTCACCCTGAATTATGATATTTCAGAATATAAATATGCTACCCGAATGATAATACGTATTTAGTGTTTCGTAGCTTAACTTTTCTCCAAAGAAACAATTAAAATAATGTATGGTTCAATAATTCCGACATTGAAGTCTTCTAATTAAATTTCTATTCAATGCAGTGAACACATTTTAATGTTTTCAAAAATATTGATAAATTCCAAAATAGTAAGCTTTCGCCAAAGTTTTTTTACTTATTTTTAAAGGTATTTTCAGACTTTTACGTTATCGTGTTTTTTTTAACAAACTAATTTTTCCATTTTTGAGACCCACTATTTTCTGATTTTAAGTATTTTTTTCAATTTATGCAATCACTAGTTGATTTTTGCATTTCTTGGTGTCGCCTTGAACTTTTTGTTGCATAACGGCAAACATTTTCTTTTTATAACAAAGACAGGAATGAAGACAATTGAAAAAATTTATCTGTTGTTTTATTTCAGAAATAAAAACATTGAAGTCCATATTATTTTCTTGAATTTTTTCTCAAAAAACATCAGATTTATATTTGATATAAAACATACCTTCCACTTGAATTCAATACTAAAATTACTAAAAAAAACGAAATTCACATAAAATAGCCAGAACGCAGAAATAAGAGACATGCCATTATTGATGTTTTCTGTGATCCTTACATTACATTAACAATATTTTAAGTTTTCAAACTTAGCTATTGTGACCAAAACAATCGTAAAAGTCTAACTCGCAAAACGTGAACATTACTCGCAAATCTCGCAATCAGCTAAATTCGCTTCCTGTTCACCTCAAATGGTTATTCACAATAAAATTATGCATCTTGCATCCATGAGAGAATTCGAGACCCTGATTTGCTGCGAGAATTACATATTTGAGAATCTACCTTGGGAAGTGACGCTCTCTGGCCGCATGTGGGTACGACGCAAGAGTGCCCACATAGCACACTTCCCGAAAAAACCATGTCTTTTCTTAGGACTTGGTTAGGACTTGGCCCTCGGTTTAGACCTATATTTAAACCTAGGTTAAAACATAGGTTCATGTCCACCGCGATTTTTTTGGTTTTAAACAAAAGTAAATTAATGCGACAATTTTGTATAGAGAATTCAATTTTTTAATGAAAATAGCTCTAATTCATAGAAATCGATCTTATTAAAATTTGTAATTTATATTAAAAAAGTGGTAGAACTAGACATTTTATCTTCTACATTTTAAATTTGTTTTTTTTTGGAGGGGGGGGGGGATTTTGAAGCATTAGTGAAAAATGATTAAATTTTATTAATAATACATCAACATTCCTCAAGCGCATGTCAATACGAAAAAAAATGTATTTATTTAGTTTAGTCCGAAAACCTTAATTAACGTCTCGGAAATCAAAAATATATGGCGATAGGCAAGAATCGGCGAATCGGCGCGGCTGCCTCGCAAATTAAATCGAGGTACAAAAAAGGGGTGGGGATGAGGGGGCCCCAACCATCGCCCCCTCTTGTGAGATCCAATGCACGTGAGTGGGCGAATGGCGAGGTCGCGCCATTCGCGCACTCGCGATTTATGATGTCCCCGAAGAATGATCAGACCGGAAGAAATTATTGTGCGTTACCCGTTCGGTCATTATTACACAATCTGAGAGAAATTTGACATGACTGGAATTTAGAGAGACATTTGTTATATGTGGGAAAAGAAGCCCGCAGTCGGGAAAAAAACACATTATCTGATAATTTATTTTATGAAAGAAAAGTAAAGTAGAAGAGTGGGAAGGGGGTAGAGGGGTCAAAAAAAGGAAGTTGCTGAATGACTTATTTCATGAGAAAGTCTTTTTGCATCACGTTCTTGCGAAGCGGATCAAAATTATATTTCCCTAGAGAGGAGATATGTTCCGAAGGTGATACTGATGTAGATTCATAGAATTTAGTGGCGGTTTCTTTTACATACTCTGAAATGTAAGGTGATTGAAATTCTCTGTGGAGGATAAAGTTCTTGGTATATCTAGGAGTTTTTATGATACGTCTGAGGAATTTATTTTGTATGACCTGGATGTGATTGATGTTACTTATAGACGCACCTCTCCAGATTTTACAGGCATAGGTTAGGATTGAAACGCGAGATAACCCCGAGAGCTTTCCCAATAGTTTCATGGATATGCTGCTTCCAATTAAGACGTTTATGAAGTTTACCCCCTAGGCATTTTACGGAATTTTTCCATTCTATTGGTTCATTAAACATTTTTGGTGGATCTATTTTACCAGGCTTTCTGACTGAGAAAAGAATTGATTCTGATTTTGCTACATTAATTTTTATTCTCCAAAGCTTAGCCAATGCCTCAATGATTTCAAGAGCTTTGTAAAGTAATCTTAAGATTTTCGAAACTGACCAAGAAGAAGTAAATACTGCGGTGTCGTACGTGAAGATTACAGGTCTTAGAATGCTGCCTTGGGGCATACCCGCTCGGATGGGTTTCTCTTTTGAAAGTGTCTGGCCTATTTTGACTAAGAATTTTCTGTTGGAGAGATGAGAATGTATGAAATGGATAAGCCTCTTGGGAAATTGTCATTTATCAGTTTTCTGAGCACTCGTACATGCCAGACACTATTAAAGACTTTTTGTACACCGAGGAAAACAGCTCCAGTATGTTTTCTTCGATTGAAATTTAAGCTAATGGCTTCGATAAGCTTAAGTATCATGTGCTGCGTAGAGTGACCTTTTCTAAAACAGTATTGCTGCGGTTTAAGGATTCTGTTTCCCTCGAGGTGATAGTTTACGCGAGTATTATTTTTTCAAAAATTTTGCTCATTGTATTAAGAAGACTAATGGGTCTGTAGCTGTTTGGATGATATGGATCCTTGCCTTTTTTCTGACAAACTAAAGTGTGAGCGATTTTCCATGAATTGGGAAAGTAGCTTAGTTGAATACAAGCATTTAAGATAGTGGCAAGGACAGTGAGACACGAGATCGGAAGTTTTTTGAGGACTAAGTTTGAAATTGAATCAGGACCGGGTGCTTTGTTGTTTTTAGTAGTTTTAGTTTGTTTTGTTTGTTCCTTATGGGTTTTTTTTCTTGAAATTATCGATACTTGAGATTTTAAGAAAATCGGAGACAATTTGTTCACATTCAGCAATGTGTTGAGGGTCAGATGGCTCGTCATGTAAAGCGAAGCTACTTTCATAATTTGCTGCTAGGAGATTTGCTTTATCGCTAGGAGAAAGCGCAAACATTTCATCTGGATTTTTGAGAGGGGGAATCCGAATATTAGTTTGCGGCTTTGTTAGGTCTTTAGTCACACGATATATAGAGTTATCTTTAATTTGAAGTTTACCGACTTCTTTATTCCAATTTTTGCATCTGTGCTCATGAACTTTAATTACTATAGTTTTCCGAAGGTGGTTATTGATATTTTTAAGGATACAGTTTTTAGTTCTTTGATATGTTCGGAGAAGTTTGTTGCGAGTTTTGATCAGGTCCTCAATTTCGGGGCTGAGAGGTAGATCGCATTTGCTAGTGGTGGTCTGAGGAACTGAAGTGTGAATGGCAGTTTTTATTCTAGAGGTGAGATTAGTTATGGCTTTGTCAATGTGAGTAGTGTTTCCTATTGAGGGTTCAAAATTAACATGTGTTTCTAGGGTCAAGTTGAATTTTTGCAAAGTTATAGCGAGGATCGACCGGGGCTTTTTCACAATTAGTGAAAAGGCTTACAAGAACTGGTCGACGATCTGAGTCTAATTCATCAATGGTGAGAGTGCCGTGATTGTAGAAGTTATTTTTGGAAATTGCGAAGTCAATAAGGTCAGATTTGTATTTGGTGTTGTGAGGGAAAAAGGTATGGGAGTCTGGTGTGGAGAAAGACAGATACTGGTCATTTATGAACTCAAACAATTGTTTTCCGATTTTGTTAGTTCTTCTGCTATTTCAAGCTAAGTGTTTAGCATTTAGGTCCACTGCAGCAATTACCGACGGTGCAAGTTTGAATCTTTTTCTGTAATCCTTTCTATAAATTCGCGAGAGGGAGCCTGATAGAGCGATACTATAGCGTACGGTTCCCCGTGTATTTTTATTTGTATAGCAGTGGCTTCGAGGGCTTCAAGTTCAGGAATGATTAGTTCGTGGTAGTCGACATTTTCTTGAATTAAAATCGCGGTACCTCTATTAGTGTTATTTCTGTATAATTTATAGCCACGAATCAGATTGACGCGTAGGGATTTGCGTAGTAGAGTTTCACTGAGCAAGCAAATGGTAATGTTGTTCTTGTAGAGGCATGTGGCTAATTCATATCTCTTTGTAAGGATACCATGAGCATTCCAAAAAATCATTTTTATTGTGTTATTATTGAAGGTGGCCATTTTCTATAGAGAGTGAAAGTATATTACTCATAATTTGAGCGGTTAAATTTATAGCTTCCGTAATGTTGATTTTCCCCTCCATTATATCGGTTTACTAGATTTATTTTGATATCCTGACTAGTTTAATTTTCATTGAGTACGATTTCTGAAGTGTTTTGTATTCTGTGGAATGGGAATTGTCGCGGCGATTGGTGCTTTGGCTCGATTATTAGTGGGTTTTGGTATTTTGGATGGCTGTGTAATTTAAGCTTCGATCGTGCATGATTAATTCGACGTTCGAAGTTAGAGCATTCTTATATCCTTTACGATTTTTCTCAGTTGCGAGAAAGGATAGCACTAGCACTGCACACTGCCCAAATGCGGAACTAATGCTCTCAATGGGCCTGCGCGGCTGAAGGGGCATTAGTAGAGGGAAATTTATATCAGTACCCAGATCACTTTCGAAAGACTATATAGATTAGGGAGCATTCACATATCATAACGTAACATTATACTAAATGCTTTTTCAATACTTTTAAGTCATACAAACATTACAGTTACTTAATGTAAGTACTAATTAAAATTCACCAAATCAAAATTTTTTTCAATTCCATGAAGAATACAAAATTACATTAATAATAATACAATATGAAAATTTCAAATTAGTATTTGTTAAAAGTTTTTGAGTACTTCAATTTGAGCTGGAATGGAATTCTGGGAATTGAGAACAAGAAAAGAAGTAAAAGAAATTTGTTTTAAAATTTGAACAAATATAATTTTGATAAGGTTTTGGAGAAAATTGAAAAAGATTTTTGAATATTTGAGATCTATCAAAAAAGAATCTAGAAGATTTTAAAGAACTTTTTTGTATTTTATAGAATTTTACAAAATATTAGGAAAAATTCGAGTCTTTTCGAAAGATATTTATACCCTTAGAAGTTTGGAAGAAATCAAGAAATATTTGATAAATTTTCGGAAATGTTTACAAGTTTTTAAGTATTTTTATTTATTTATTTATTTATTTAAGAACAGTGTACGGGCAGAGCTTTTCGTTACAAATCAACTTATAAACTAATTGAAAAGCAAACTTAAATCTAAATCAGCTGAACGAGCATAATGGCCGCTCTAATTCCGTCATAATCGTGATCACGTCTGTTCACAGCCATGCCCAGCTGTCTAGCCGCAAATCGAAGGAATCGGTTCTGAATGCGTTCGAGTCTGATCTTATAAACGGCATATTTCGCAGACCAGATGACTGAGGCATATTCTATAAGTGGTCTTACTAGTGAGAAGTAGAGGACCTTTAGCGCAAGTGAGTTTTTGAGTAGAGAAGCATTTCTAGTAACGAAACCCAGAGATCTAAGGGATTTGTTTGCAGCAGCAGAAGTCTGATCATCGAAAGAATATAATGTCTCGTCAATGTGTACCCCAATGTCACGCATACGAGTGACCCTGTTCAGCACCTCCCCCCCCCCGATGAGATAGATGTACTTAAGAAAGTGTTTTCTCGTAGAAAATGATATGACAATACATTTCTTAATATTAAGCTGCATCCCATTTAGAGTGCACCAATCTTGCAACCGATCAGGGTCGTCCTGTAGGTCGATACAATCTAGATAGGAGTTCATTTCTTTATATAATTTGAGGTCATCAGCGAAAAGCAAAAAGAAGCAAAATTGAATAAATGTGCCGATGTCGTTAGCGTGAAGGAGGAACAAGAGAGGTCCCAGATGCGAGCCTTGTGGTACACCAGACGAGGCGAGAAAATCTTCAGAAAATTTCCCATTGAGACGTCCCAGCGGACACGTTCTGTAAATGTTACATAACAAAAAGGGAACATTTATACATAACATTGTTACAATCGTGTGCCATAACAATTACAGAACATAAGGGTCACACTGTTCTGTAACGCTGTTACTGTAAGGATCTGTAACAGTTCTAGAATTCTTTGATGTAACTAATATAGAACAGGGTGATGGAACTGTTATGTCACTAGAATGTCACACGTGTTCCAAGAAAGGAACATGAAGGTCACATTGTTCTGTAACGCTGTTACTGTAAGGATACGTAACAGTTCTAGAATTCTGTGATGTAGCTAATATAGAACAGGGTGATGGAACTGTTATGTCACTAGAATGTCACACGTGTTCCAAGAAAGGAACATGAAGGTCACACTGTTCTGTAACGCTGTTAC
>CAKNXH010057493.1:0-84973 GCA_932178445.1 Andricus quercusramuli | reverse complement strand
TATAGAACAGGGTGATGGAACTGTTATGTCACTAGAATGTCACACGTGTTCCAAGAAAGGAACATGAAGTACACATTGTTCTGTAACAGTGTTACTGTAAGGATACGTAACAGTTCTGGAATTCTGTTATGAACGGAATATAAAGGACACACTGTTCTGTAACGATCTTAGATCAGAGTTGTGCCGACGGCCCACAGTGGGATGAAATCAAAAAACGAGGTTCAAAATAACTTGTAGCTGGCAATTCTTAACCGATTTCGGATTTTTTTTCTTCGAAAAATTCAGCATTAAATTCTGAAGAGAGTTATGTGGCCTGATTTTTAAATTTTTTTTTGTTCAAACTTTCATGTTAATGCAAAGAGTGAAGAAAAAGTCGATTTATTCGTTTTTTTGTTTATCACGTTTAAAAATTTATATAAATTGTTTATAAAATTATAACAAAATATCGGATGATAATTTTCCGTCATTAAATATCACTGGCGATATAATTTGAAGAAAATTAGGAGAAAAACGATTACTTTCTGCCTTTAAATGTCCACACTAGGCATTTGTTTATATAATTTGTTTATAAAATCTATAAAAAGTATTGGAAGATAATTGTCCAACATTAAACGTCACTGACGACCTAATTTGAGGAGAATTAGAAGAAAAACCGATTTCTTTCTGCCTTAAAATGTACACACTGGGAATTTGTTTATATAATTTGTTTATAAAATTGATAAAAAATATCGGATGATAATTTTTCATCATTAAATATCACTGGCGATATAATTTGAGGAAAACTAAGAGAAAAACCAACTTCTTTCTTCCTTTAAATGTCCACAATAGGCATTTGTTTATAAAATTAATAAAAATATTGATTGATAATTGTCCATCATCAAACATAAGTGGCGATATAATTTGAGAAGAATTAGGGGGAAAAAAGATTTCTTTCTGCCTTTAATTGTCCATGCTAGGCATTTGTTTATAAAATTTGCTCATAAAATTAATAAAGAATATATATCGGATGCCAAATTTTTATGATTGGGTATTACTTTTTCGATGGAAGCAAGTAATTTTAACGCAACAATGTACTTTGCAAACGAAGAATCCATAGTGTAGACTATTTTTTAAGTTAATTTGTTTATAACGATTAACTTCACAATGTCATAATTTTTTTTGCTTTCAACTACGCCCGTGCCTATAGTCTGGAAATGCTGGTCATAGAAAACGTTTTTTAACGAAGATAAACAAAAAAAACCAAAAAATCGACTTTTTCTTCACTCTTTGCATTAACATAAAAGCTTAAACAAACAAAAATTCAAAAATCAGGCCACATAAATCTCTTCAAAAGTTAATGCTGAATTTTTCTTTTGAAAAAAATCCAAAATCGGTCAAGAATTGCCAGCTACAAGTTATTTTGAACCTCGTTTTTTGATTTCGTCCCACTGTGCGGTCGGGCGCAGTCAGTTACTTGAACTGGGTAAGAATACGCCGACAGTAGGGCACAATGTCTGAAATAAAAAAAATAATGAATATATTCCTGAGATTACCCTGGCTTATTCAGCGAAAAAGCATGGCCGAGATTTTGTCATGAACGTTCAAGCGGTTCGATAGCGCAATTGGCTAAGGCATCGGCTAGGTACATTCGATTTAGGTAGTTTAGGTAGGGTTCGAATCCCCAATGAGTGCGATTTTTCAACGGGTTTAAGCGTGCGACTATATGTATAGAGGACCGTGCGTGAAATTGTGTTATTTAAAATATAAACAAAGTGCAGCAATAATACAAAAAACATTTTTTTTACATAACCTTGTAACACTGTTATGAAATTGTTACAGAACGATTACAGAACAAATTTACATCGTAACACTGCGACATATGTGTTACGGCACTATTACAGAACAATGTTCCTTTGTAACCCTGTTCCTACATTGTTCTAAAAATACTTTTTGAAATATAACGCTGTTCCAGAATTGTTACAGAACGATTACAGAACAAATTGACATTGTAACACTGTTACGTATGTGTTACGTCACTATAACAGAAAAATGTTCTTTTGTAACCCTGTTCCTGAATTGTTCTAAAAATACATTTTCACTTATAACGCTGTTCCAGAATTGTTACAGAACGATTACAGAACAAATTTACATCGTAACACTGTTACATATGTGTTACGGCACTATTACAGAACATGGTTATTTTGTAACACTGTTCCTAAATTGTTCTAAATATATTTTTTTACATATAACGCTGTTCCAGAATTGTTACAGATCCCTGACAGAATATGGTTCTGTAACAGCGTTATAGAACAGCTACATTCATTTGGGGACGACATTACTCAGACCATGGTCTAAGTATGTTCTAAGTATGTTACAGAACCTGTTCTTTTCTGTTCTAGAACTGTTACATCACAGTTCTATAACAGTGTCCGCTGTGGTACTGATTGAAATCTACCATCCAAATAGCTAGAAAGCCATGAAAGTAAGTTAGAAGTAATCCCAAAAGCTCTGAGCTTAGCCACTAGAATGCCGTGGTCAACTGTGTCAAATGCCTTAGAAAAGTCAGTATATACTGCGTCAACTTGAGAGCCCAATTCAAGCTTCTGTGATAGGTAATGCGTGTAAAGATTAGTTACCGTAGATTTCTTTCTCGTGAAGCCGTGCTGCTCCTCTATAATGATGTTACTGGAAGCAAGGTAAAGATGGTCAAAAATAATACTCTCAAAAACTTTAGCCATGGAATTGAGTATAGTTATCGGTCTATAGTTTTTAACATCCTTAGAGTTACCTGATTTGAATATGGGAACAACTGTACCCTTCTTCCACTCTTGAGGGAAGTAAGCTTTCGAAACTGACAAGTTGAAAATGATATGTAATGGAGTAATAAACGCGGAGCGACACGACTTCAGGAGAGAGGGGGGTATACCATCAGGTCCGGCTCCTTTATTCTGATCTAATTTCGAAAGCTTGTACAAAATTTCATTCCTACTGATTTTTAAATTGCAGATGTCTATAACATCAATTTGCTTGAAATGGGCATCGCTGGAGATCGGTTCTTTACAAACGGACTTAAAATATCTGGGAAAAAGTTCAGCTATACCCTCTCTATATATGCGTGTTCGTTGTCAAAAAACATTTCGTTAGGCAAATTATTATCATTTTTAATAGCATGTATGTAATTCCAAAAAGATTTAGGATTATATATAATGGCATTTTCAGTATTCGCAAGGAATGATTAATAACAAGTTTCCGAGAGTTTCTTACATTGCGTTCGCAGATTTGAAAATTGTTGGTAATCGCTCAGATTACGAGATTGTTTATATTTAGCATGAGCAATTTTTTTGGCAATAACACAATGTATTAAATTACTGTCGAACCAAGGGGAAAGGAGGAGGGTTAAACAATTATTGTAGGCACGAAGTAATTAATTGCAGTAAAAATATAAGTATACAAAGTGTCTATACCCTCATCTACAGAAGATGAAGCAAGAAGGTAATCCCCGTCAACTTCATTAATAAAGTGACTAATTCTTGCAGTGTTCGCTTTCCTAAAATTAAATCGAACGGAGTTAGGTGTGAGATGGTTTAAATCACTAGCTACGAGAGGCCCTTTGAGATCAAGTGTAAGGGGAGGGTGATAGTTATCAATGGGCAATAATGGATCCACTGCTACAAGTAAGGTGTCATGAATATTATTGGTGAATAATAAGTCTAACAGAGCCCCGTGCACATTACAGTTGTTGTTCATTTGCGAAAGTTTCAAGTAATCAAGGACATCGGCTTTTTAATCCATTTAAAATGTCTTGAATTCCTAACAATATTTTTAACTGACTCGTATTTTTCTTAAAATTTGGAAAAAGCATTGAAAATTTAAAAAAATTGACTTTTAATCTTCTACATTTTCCCAGGAATTTTAAGAAAATTTGTTTATTCTCTTTAAACCTTTCAAAATTCTTTTGAAGATTCTGAAGTTTATTTTTAAAAACTTTAAGAATCTATATTTCTAACAATTTTGTAATGTTTGAAATTCTTTTTGAATCTCTTTAATTTTTCTAAATATTTCTTGAACTTACTCGATTTTTTTTTATCTCACCAAATTGAAACATTTTGCTTTAAAATCTTCTACACTCTTTTTCAAAATTTTAGGAAATCGTTTGATATGTTTAGAAACCTTTTTTAATTTTCTCTTGAAGTTTATTTTTCAAAATGAAAAATTATTTCAAATTTTAACACTAGTCTTAAGAAAATTCATTTTTGATCTTGTCAGACATTCTTAACCTTCTAATCTTTAAAAATTATTGAAATTTTTCCGGATTTTTTTTTAATTCTGCTCAATAAAAATTTCAAATCCTTCACATTCTTAATCTTATGAAATGTTTTGAAATCTTCTTAAATTATCTCTTAAAATTAATTTTTCAAAATAAAAAGTTATTTTAATTTTTCCTAGGAACCTAAAATTTCTGTTTCATTTTCGTGAAATCTTACAAAATTCTTAAAAAATCTTTAATTATTTTGTAGTCGTTGAAAACCTTTTAAATATCTCTTAATCTTACTCATTTTTTTTAAATTATGTAATATGGCAAAATTTGATTTGAAAAATGTTGTAATTTTTTTAAATTTTCTTTTAGATTTCATTACAAGACAATCATTTAAAATTCTCCCATGAATCTCAAGAATATTTTCTTCATTCACCTGACAACCTACAAAATTTAGTTTACCTAAAAAAATTTTTAATCCTGAAAAATTATTTTAAAAATTGTCTCAAGGTCTTCCATATTCTTTTTCCACACATTTTAAAATCTTCAAATCTCTCATAATTATTAAAACGCATCTAATTTTTTTCGAATTCTTCAAAAAAGTTGTTGCCCCTATTTCAATTTTTCTTATCTCTTTGAAAGTGTAAAAAAGTTTACAAATTATAGTGTGGTAGTGAAATGTTGAGAACAGAATCTTTTCCTGTTATAAAAAAATCATTTATAATTTAAATTTTCTCTTCTATCAATAATGTTTAGAAATAGGGATCCCGGAATCGAGTCCGGTTCTTCAGAGAATTTGACTCCTTGCGTTCGAGAATCGATTTTACGGAGTCGAAGCCACCACCTACCCGGAATCGACTCCAGAATCTACTCTAGGCGCCGGGATTTGACTCCAAGAATCGAATAATAGATATTAAGAATTAAGTTGGGTGAATAATAATTTCAAATAATATTAGATTCAATGAATTAATTATTTTAATTGATATTAACATTAATTCATTAATTAGCAATTTAGATTGAAATGACTTATCTATTTTAATTAAAATTAAGTATTAATTTGAATCAAATTGCAAATATTCGCTGGCTTTCATAAAAAGAAGAATCGGAGTCGAAGATTCTATTTCCACAGTCGATTATTCGATTCCCGGAACCAACAAATTTTTCAAAAACCGAAGAATCGAGAATCGAAGCCCTCTTTCGGTTCCGCAACCCTATTAGGAAACATTTAGAAATAAATTTTATGATGAAATAACATTATTTATCTAGAAAATTTTGATATGCAAAGTTGATAGTGCAGAAAATTCATTAATTAAAAATGTTACGTAATTGGGTAAAAATACCCCCCCCCCCTCCCACATGACAGAACGTAACAAAACACGAACCCCCTCCCACTTTTTAATGTTACGTAATATGTGAACGCTCCCTTATGTTAAAATTTTACATACAATCTAAAGGGACAAAAAGAAAGTTTGTTAACCCGCATTTTTTTAACAATGGTTCTGGTTCCAACCATAAAAAAGCAATCAAAAATTCAATTTCGCGGTCACACTATGCAGCATACGAAAAAAGATCAATCAACAAAAATTATCCACCAGAAAAAGAGTCATACATTTGTTACAAATCATTTTTTGATAGGATGCGTAGTTTCTATTTTAATCATAAAAAATAACGTAACAAATGATAAATTAATTTTCTTGGAAAACGACACAAGCTATGAAAAAAATAAACAGAAGAAAAGTTGTTTACCCAAAAAAGGGCTACAAATTTTGTATACATTTTTTATAAATTAGATGTTTAAAACATGCTCAGTATTAAAATTAAATTAAGACCTAATATATGTTGACCTGCTTAGCTGCAATTGAGTCAATACAATCATTGAATTATTTTCTTATTGCTATAATTGACCATTACTAAAATGATGCTCGAACGCAAAATCAAACGCGTAGCTGCGTTCCAGTGTGCTAACATGAGATAAAGCTATCCTCGATCCTATGTTAGCGCATGGAACGCAGCTATGCGTTTGCGTTTGCTTTCGAGCATGCACGGGCCCTAAAAGCTTGAATTCTCTCAAAATTCTGTATAAAATGAGCCCAGGATAAATTTGGAAAAATTTCGACACATCTTATCGGTAAGCAAATGAAAATAAAAATTGAATAAATATAAATTCTAAGGAACTTTCATAGAAAGTTTATGGTTATATGTTTCGTATATTTTCATATATAATTCTTAGAGCATTCAACCCTTTAGAGTGAACAAATTTGAGCTCTGACACAATTCAAATTAAGAGAACTTTATCAGTCCTCAAAAAAGAGGTGGTCGTAAATTTTTGCACGATAGCGTATTTTTGAACAAAATTATGTATTGCTAATTTCCAATTTTTTAACTTCAATTACTTTTGGAAGCTGTAAATGATATCATCTTTAAGTATAAAGATGATATCATTTACAGAGGGAAATCTAAATTAGTATCCCACACAGTAGTGCGGGATACTAATTTAAATTTCCCTCTACTAATGCCCTTTCAGCCGCGCAGGCCCATTGAGAGCATTAGTTCCGCATATAAGAATACTCCAACTTCAAACCTTAAATTAGATTGCGAGGCGGTCGCGGCTCCCCGATCGCCATACCTTTTCGATGTTCGAGACGTTAATGAACGTTTATATTATTATTAAGAAAATTTAATCCTTCTTTACTGATGTTTCAAAATTTCCGCCACCCCCCACAACAAAATTTAAAATGTAGCAGATAAAATGTCTAGGTCTACCAGTTTTTTAATGCAAATTAAAAATTCTAGTCAAATCTATTTCTATGAATGAGAGCTATTTTCATAAAAAAATTGAATTCTCACCATTTTTTTCGGGAAGTGTGCTTAGTGGGGTGACAGTGCTAGTGTTGAGAATACATTTCGTTAATAGCACGAAACGTTTCACGGAAACCTTTCGGAACGTGTAAAATGTCCGCCACCTGGGAACGTTCCAGCAGAACTTTCCAAGAACGTTCCACTGGAACCTGAGGCGAACCTTCCGTTATTGTTATTTTTAATAACAATTATCTCGTAAACCGTAAGAGATAGGTAAAGATGGATGTCATTGTTGAGTTTTAAGTACCGCATATACATATACTACACTTTAATATGATATCCATAATATAAACTGACATCGATTGTGACCTATCTCTTACGGTTTACGCGATGTTCCAGCAGAATGTTCCTGGAATGTTTCCAATCGGCGGACATTTTACACGTTCCGAGAAGGTTGCGTGCTATTAGGGTTGTAACATTGATATACGTTACCAGAGTATATGTGCGTAACTACATGATATAAAATGGGCGCTAAATTTGACAAGTAGACGATGAGAATTGAGGCCTTCTCTGGGAAAGTATTCAAGGAGGAAATTTGCTTTCCAATATCATATATACCCATTAAAAATAAACTAATTGCGGTGAATTGAAAAGAATTCGCTAGGAGCCCCCGTGAATCTTTCTTCGCAACAATCTCTAATTGAAGCTGTTTGTGAATTCATGGAAAGTAATGTAGTCTTCAAAAATCCTATTCGCCAGAATGCAGCGAAAAATTTTGAGTTGACCTAATTCATTTGAATGCTTCAGTACGAAATCATTTCTGCGCCCGTTAAGGTAGTTCGGCTATTCTATCGATGACGGTGAGATGCCACTTTTTATTGCACAAATCCATAGCTGAATACATTCTACACACGTAAATTATAATCTTATAGGGCCTTTCGGGGCTGAAATTGGAATAAATTGCTTTTAAACTTGGCCTATTTAACGTGTGGGTATATATGGACAACCCTATCCCGCACTTAATAATTCCGGAATTATGGCTTAGTTTAACGGTAGAGTACACTATAAAAAATGTTTTTCATAAAGAAAATTTAATGCCGATTCCAAATATCATCAGAAAGCAGAATTCGGGCGAATTCAAACATGGTAATACGCCGCAATACTTCCGAATTAGTGATCAACGCATCCATTCGATATAAGTCTATCTGCTGACAGTAACGTGTATGAGATTATGCGCTGTGTACAAGCATAGGGAATAGTCTCATACACGGTGTTGTCAGAAAAAAATTCATATTGAATGGAGGCGTCCTGTTTCTTTTTACTAGGATAGTAATTTTTAATGATCTTATTTGAAGAATTCGAGTCTCGGATTGGGGGGAGGGGAAACCGCCATGCCCCCCCCCCTCTGGATCCGCGCCTGCCAAAAACTCCTCATCTTCCCAAATAATTTCACCACAGGAAGTCGCACGTAATTTAATCGAGGTCGCTCAGCAGGATATGCGTTAGGGGAGAAGCAAATTGATTTAATTAGAGGGACTGTATAGAATTGTATTTATATCTTTTATTTTCAAACGCCTTTTAATTTAATACAATAAAAAATTTTAATTCATAGTATGTTACAACAACGGTTCTTTGCTATATCCACCGCTTTATATTTTACTTTCTCAAATTGACTAGACTATGACAAACTAGAAATTCGTGAAACTGCAAATAATCGATAGAGTGCAAAAATTAACTCTGAAACTGGATATTGAACCGACCATTTTACAATACCGTTTCACAAGTCATACAATATAGCGTCAAAAATATTCTGTTTTTATTTAACTCTTATTTTATCTTGATGATGAATGATACTTAAGATCGCTGGAACCAGGTCCTAACCTTAAAATTGAATTGCCTCATATTAGTCCATAAATGCTAGCATTAAATCTTTGTTAGATACTTAGGGCCTACTCCTGTCTTAAATCAAGTATGTAATCAGAGTCAAACATTGAGTTATTTCATTACTTTTTGTGTAAAATGATTTTTGCAAATGCTCGGATCAGAATTAGAAAAATCGTTTCACATAAATGTGCACGCTGTGGAGGGCCGCCTAGGCTGTCAGGCAGGCGTGTGATACGATGTTCCGAAAGCATTTATAGGTTTGTATACAAGTTCTAGTCAAAACTTTCAGTGTTAGGTCTGAATTTCCAGTGTCACGCTATATGTTGAGCAAGTCGTTTTTCTCAAAATACTATTTTTCAAAATGGCTGAAATGTTTCCGTCAAAACCACTGGACCGATTGAGCTCAAATTTGTAGGATATATTTAGCAGATGTTTGACTATAGCCCGAAATAGAATAAATAAAAAATAATGATTTTTGAATTTTTAGCAAGTCAAAATACAGCGCTACCTATTATTTCTTTTTTAATTGGTAACCATGTATTTCTTTTTAGTTTAAGATCTGCTTATAAATAAAAAATGAAGCTTCCATTCAAAAGTATTAACAATTGTATTTTTTATGAATTTTTGAAAAACGCCTGAAAAAAGGTCGGTCGAATAGAAATACCCCCGTAAACAGGAGAAATTATGTCATCTGTTTTTACTGTTAGTATCATCATTGTGCGTGGGTCCGTCGGTTCGCTTTTGCATGTATTATGTACCTCGTTTAGTGAAAAATGTTTAACATTTTGTTCTTGTGGAAATTAGTATGGGCTATTGCGCTATCCGAGGAAGTTAAGACTGCTTCGACTGGACTGAGTGTCTAATTTGTGGAATTATTTCATGTAACAATGTGGCTGGAAAATATTCCCAGCTTACAACGAGGTTTCATTGTAGCACTTGTAGCCAATACTGAAGAAACAATTTCTGAAGCCAAGCTTTTTTAATTTTTCGGGCGGTATTATAAGCCCAGATAACAATACGTGCCGGCACGCGATCGGCCCGACGGGCTGGAGACCAGCGTGCCTGCTAAATGCATGCGACAGGCCGGCAGAGTCGGAATGCGACCGAAAGGCGGACAACGGCAGGCAACGGTCCGGCAACAAGCGGCGAGGAACAACGGGCCTGCGATTTACACGACCGCTGCAGGCTGATAGTGCGAGTAGTTTGGGATCAAAAACGCGCATGCGCGTTTCGGATCAGCTGTTCTTGTCGTATTTCATCTCGTGTGGCGTTCACACCCGTGAATTTTCGCTCGGATGTGTGCGATTTGCAAACAATAATTGTTATTCGTTCCAGATAAAATAGAAGAATAAGTAATCCACTTGTAAATGGAGTAATCCAATTGGAAAACGGAGTAATCCACTTGTATAACGGAGTTATACCTTTCATCGTTTGCGGTTTTTGGTATTGTTTTGGCTGTGTGTGGAACAAAAAATTTGTTAGCAATTTTTTGCTGTCGGTGTCCTTCAAATCAACAAAATTAGCAAATATCACGAAAGGTAATGAAATTCTGCATATAATAATATAAAGTTCAAGTTGAAAGAAAAATGTCAATATTATAAAAAGATATTTTTATAATATTGACATTTTTCTTTCAACTTGGACTTATTATGCGCAGAATCTCGTCATTGCCTTCCGTGATATTTGGAAATTTTTATTTTATTTACAGAAGAAAAGATTTTTTTAATTTTAATCTACTCGCACACTCAGTCTGCATTTTACTGGATGGTAGCCTGCATTTTACCGGAGCATGGCCGGCATTTCACCAGACCGCGTGCGCCCGACTTCCTGCGGGCCATATAGACATCAATGGCGCGCGTATTGAGCTGCGCATGTACCGGCAGCTCGGTCTGGTCAATCGGCCCACGTGCCTGCTCATAGTATGCTACCGTGCCGGCATTTTGTTATCTGGGAGATGTTTGAAAATTCTTTTACTATTTTGGGATATAAAAGTTATTCAACTGAATGAATTAAATTCTAATATATTATTTGGGTATAAAATCTTAACTACAGCGAAAACATATACCAGTGCGTAAATGCTGTTTTTGCAGCACCCACCTCTAAAGTTGACGTTTGCATGCATGTAGATGGTGCCTAAAGTACCTTATTTGAGCAGATAGTGCGTGAAAAAATTATAACGCATGCGCAGTTTGAAGATGGCTTACTTTAGACACTGGTGAAAAAGCTGCGCATGCGCACATTCGAGATGGGGTACTTTAGACACTGGCATAGGTAACTTTAATCACTGGTGTTGGTATCTTCTGAAAATAAATTTACATTTAACTTGAACGAATGTTTTAATGATTATCACCTATTTTACGCACTTGTATCACAAATAACTATTTTGTTAGAAGGAAATAGTGAAGAAAAACCCTTTGCGTCAAGGACTTTACTAGGGTCACAGTTTTCATTAATGCAGGTACCTCTCATAGGTAAAACGCACATGATCTTTCTAATTTTTCAATAAAAATTGATTATTCAAACCCATTTTAATTTTTAAAAAAGCAAAAAATCGACTTGCGGATTTCTAACCAAAAATTTCCAGGTATAACAGATACGCAAAGTCTCTGGTTACGAACACATTGTTCTCACCGGGTTTACTGCTAGTGCCATCTAGCATCACTTCCCGCCAGCTAGACATGTATTGAAAATCGAACATTCCACGCCTACTCTCCACACTCGTAGCACGACATACTATTATCCAATACGCGCGCAGAAATGCGACCTCAGATGCTTATTCGAAAACGACGACGTTATGGATCCATAGTTCGATGGCGCGTCCATGGTAAAGATGCATTCAGGCGCGACGAAACAAGAAAATTTCGATTTCAGGAACTGTCCCGACTGACAACCGCGAGATTTTGTCCCATATCGCGTGATTTTAATCGAAAATCTCCGTAAACTAGCAAGATCGGGTAATATTCTCGAAAACGTTTTTAATTGGACATTTCGTGTGAATAAAAAAAAATTAGATATCAGAATTTGGAAAATATGGAAGTGAAATCACATAAAAACAAATAAGAAGGCAAAAAAAGGACCATTGGAAACTTTGTGGTCGTCAAAATTATGATTTAATATTACCTTAAGTAAACTAATTTTTTTTCCTACCTCCCTTGAAAACACGCCATTGCATGCACGTGAAGCAGGCGTGATGTGGCCGCTTTCAGACCAGTGACATTCGCACGTGCGCACTTAGCCCCTGGGCCGACATAAAACATTAAGTCCGCTACATGAAACTTTACGCCAGCTTCACATACACTGCACCACATAAGTGAAAATATGATGAAAATTATCTTTATCACAAAAAAAATTGTCTCGCTGGACCCCATATTCTCCTTTCTGCAAAGTACGATATTTCTTTCTTTTACTTATAATCTAAAATTGTCAAGTACACCAGACATCCTCTATCTGCTTCACATGCTTATTTTCGAGAAGGATAGGACCACGAAGGAATAGTAAGGAGTAGTATCACCCTATGTGTTTGGTGAGCAGAGGTGGGACAAGTGACGATCTTCTTTCTTTCTTTCTTTCTTTGTGGCGTCTTGAATCAGGTAGCCATGATCCAATCAATATTCAAAGTGTCAAATTCCTGAGTGTTAATAGTCCAATAAGAACCAGGTAATCCAGTGAATGCTAAGAATTTCTCACACAGATTTCTTCTTTTCTGACCAACGTCGTGCGTCTCGTAACTAAATTGATGTATCGTCTTGGGAGCCTGCACCCCTGAAACCATGGTCTTGGGGTTTTAACCGAAATGTGACTGAAATAATCGGCTCTTGAGCCATCAGTCCTTTCATGAGGCCAGCATAGTGCTGCCCAATCAGCAGAATCACGTTGGAATATCTCAAGAAGATCCCCCACAAAATACTCTCCTAGAGCCGTCATTGGGAGGGCAGCAATTGTTTCGGCTATCTCGTCAGCGGTCTCGTTACCTATTATTCCTGTGTGGGATGGAACCCAGGCGAAGCGGATAGAGATCCCTAACCGACCCACAAAAGCCGCCCCATTACCCATCAGACGTGCTAGAGTGTGCCCAAGGGGGTCCACAAACCTATCTCGGATAGCCCTGAGTGCTGCCTGGGAATCTGTAAATAATACCACATCCCTCCACTTCTCTCCCAGCACTCGGATAAGGGCATGGAAGAGACCCTGTAATTCGGCCGTCAAGGGAGTCGAGTAGTCCCTCAATCTCACGCCGTATCTCAGGTTCCCAGCCGGGATGAAGGAACCACAACCCACAGCTCCCGAAACAGGGTTCACCGAGCCATCAGTGAATATCCGAGTCGCCCCAGGGTATCTCGTCCCTGCAAATTCCTCGAACAGTGTCTCTGGATACGCCGCTTCCCTGAGGGCAAGGCAAGACTCAAGGTCAATATCCAGGTGCGCAACCAGGTCAATCCAATCCTCATCGAAATAAACAGGCCTAATCGTGGTATTCAAGGCTCGGATGAATGAAATCATGTTGTTAAGTGCAATTATTAATCCACAACGCTGCGGCTGAACCCTGAACCCCTTGGACAGAGATCTTGAAGCCAAAACTGTTAGCCTATCGGTAAGAGGACTCCTACTCCACCGAAAGTTCCTCAGGATGAATCTGTTTGCTAGAAGAGCCCTCCTTAGCGACAGAGGAGCTTCCCCAGCCTCTGACAATAGGATAGAGATAGAAGTTGAACTCATGCACCCCAGTGCCACCCTCAACGACGCATATTGAACCCGATCAAGCATTTTCAAGGCTGACTGGCTCGCCCCCAAGAAAAGTGGAGCACCCCACTCCAGACAGGCCCTGATTAAACCTTTGTGCACTGTGAGAAGAAGAGTAGGAGAGGCTCCCCAAGGAACTCTGGAAATAACCCGCATGATGTTAACTGCCCTCGAACTCTTAGCTGCTATGTTTTTAATGTGGATCGTCCAAGTCATTCGTCTATCGAGCCAAACGCCCAGATATTTAAGAGAGGGTTGATTTCCAATATCTGCTCCCTCAAAGTTCAAGATCACGTCATCAAGTCTATCTCTGCACCTTGAGAAAACACATAACTGACATTTCGGGATGGAGATTGAAAGACCCACTCTCCTCAACCATGGCGACAAGTTTCCAATTGCACGCAGCAATAGAGTTTGGGCATCTTGAATCACTTCGGAGGTCACGTAAAGGAAGACGTCATCGGCATACATTGAGATCTTAACCCCAAACGGGAGATACTCCTTGATTCTCCTTAACACCAGACTAAAAAGCAGTGGGGAGAGAACTCCTCCCTGAGGAAAACCAACACCCGAGACTCTTGAATCAGTGCCATCCGTATTAAATATCAAGTTCCTTTTGGAGACAAGAAACGAGACAAAGTTAAAGATCCTTCCCGGAACCTCAATATCCCTTAGCTCTCGGATAAGATCTCCTGGGAGGACTGCATTGGAAGCTCCCTTCAAGTCCAGGGCCAAGGCCTCCGTTGACTTTCCCCTGTCGAAACCTGCCAATATGTCGGTTACAATCGCTGCCACACAATCCATGGAGGATCTACGTCTCCTAAAGCCGTATTGGAAATCCGGTAACCATTTCCTACTCTCTGTCAGATATTCGGGGCGCCTCTGCGTCAACTTCTCAAATAATTTGCAGAGCGTCGACGTTAGTGAGATTGGCCGAAACCCTTTCTCACCAACCTAAGGTATAAAATGGACCCTGGTATCTCTCCATGTCTCCGGGTAAGATGACTCCCTAAACATGGCATTGAACAATTCATGCAGAAATCTTTGCGAATAATCAGAGAGCCCATTAATAATTTCGTAAGTTATACGATACCAGGAAGAGGTACGAGAGGCCAGAGCCCTAACAGTAAGTCATATCTTGGCGAGACCCCCGGCAGGTTCGAGAGATTCGCAAAAGGATCTGAAAGATTGCTATTTGATTTCACGAAGACATGCCTTGACCTCATTGTCCACTACCTTGAAAGCAGCTTTCTCCTCTTGTGACTGTTTAGCAAGGTATCTCTTCCTGGCCGCTCGCCTTCTCTCAAGAGCCACCTCACATTCTCTATTCCACCAGAGTGGCTCCCTCTTCCAGCCAGTTTGGCGATTGCTCGCCCTGAAGGCACCATTCAACTCCAGGGCAGCAAAAACAGTGTTCACAAACCTGTCATAGACCCTAGCCGGAAGATCCCCGTCAAGCAAAGCCTGGGAGAGTGCCGGAATCTCCTCATCCACCTGTCTACGAAACAGGAACCAATCCAGTGATTCTACGTTGAACCTGTTCGAGTGAGTGGAGATCATAATCGGGGAGGCGTCAAGTTTCCCAAAGACCGGCAGAT
This sequence comes from Andricus quercusramuli, assembly GCA_932178445.1. Classification (NCBI taxonomy): domain Eukaryota; kingdom Metazoa; phylum Arthropoda; class Insecta; order Hymenoptera; family Cynipidae; genus Andricus; species Andricus quercusramuli. The sequence continues at coordinate 69,718 of CAKNXH010057493.1, read as the reverse complement.
GATCGGAGTTATAGGTGTCAAAACCAAACCTGATAGTTATGATCGGGGCCAGGGAGGGCGAGCAAAATATCAAGTCAAGATTATTGGACAAACGACCCGGCACTGGTATGAACGTGGGCTCAGAGTCATTCAGAGGGACCAAGCCAACATCATAGATGGCAGTGGAGAGCTGGTTACCCAGGAAGTTGGAACTAAGAGCACCCCACATTGGGGAGAGAGCGTTAAAGTCCCCACAGAGTAACACCTTTCCCCGCCCTTCCATGAACCTAATAAGGGCTTCCCAAGTCTCACTCAGTATCCTTGCTTCAGGTGGGACATAAGCCGAAGCAACTGCTATCCTACCTAGAGAAGAGGACACGGTTATACCAACCACATCAGCTTCCTCTTCCCAGGGGCCCCCAAGTTCCAATCTATCGACAGCAAAACAATCCTTAACCAAAATGAGGGCACCGCCCCCACCACGACCATCCCTTCTATCGTTAGCCAAGTTTCAGAGATACAAAGAATGTCAAGGTCATTCTCATGCAGCAATGCCTCTACTTCCGTTCTTCTATCCCTGCGTAGGACACTGTGCGCGTTCCAATTTGCAAATCTAATACATTTGACTTGGCCTTCTATTTTGATAAGTCCCTTAATGGACGATAACTACTCTAAAGTACGAATTCCGAACAAAATTCTTCGCTATAAAAATAAAAGAGCCTTCTAAACGTAGAAGGTGTATCCATATTCCTAAACAAAGTTCTTCCAACAAGATCCTGCACAAAACAGTTCTAAGAGTGTGCTCAGCTAGAGTGTTGGTCGGGTAACCCGATAAAATATAACATTGAAACACCTAATACTAAGATTAAAACTAGACATCAGAAAATTGGGTTACAGAAAAGACACTTTGGGGTCATGCTGGCACCGAGATCCCCTTTATTTCCAGGCCAAGGGCTGTGCAATTTAAAGAGAGATTGAATAAGGTCTATAACCTTAGTTATGATAACTTTAAAAATTTAGATTTATGAGAGTTATGTGACCACTTGTTTAAATTGGTTTGATATAAAATCCCTTGTATAGGGATTTCCTAAAATCCGATTTTTGAGGTTCAATTTCAGAATTCTTAGGAAAATTGAATTCAATTTAGTTTACAGCTTGTTAGAATTTAAATTTCGGGATTAAATATTCATCCCAGTTGCTAATTTCCCTCGGCGATACGAATCTAAATATATTAAGGTAACTTATGGAAACGTACAACATTAGAAAATTACTCAAAACTAGGTAGACATAAAAGTCCGAGTTTTGGGCCACTGATTCCATATTCATGCTGGTTAATAATTTCCACGTAGAAACTAATCTAAACGGATTGAAACAGCCCGCAAACTAAAATATTAGATAGATAAACGTTTATTTTTCAGCCTGCTGGCCTTAAAAAATTGACTTGCTTACACATCCATTTTTTTACAGAATTTTCTTAAAACTAACCCTTAAAAACTAACATCCATCCATTCCTTATCTCTAAGCCGCACGCTCGTATCGCCTTGCCTTCCTCGCTTCGCCTCGCTCGCATATTCCTAATTTTTCGCATTGCCTCACTTGCCAACCTCTGTTTTCGCTCTAATACCTACTACTTATCTACTATTTACAATATTTACATATCCCTTCCCCCTCCTTTTCTGAACACCATAACCTTGGACTTTTCCACATTCAGCTCTAACCCCTTTTTATCCAGGTATCTTCTCAACCTCTTCATCATCTCCTTTAAGGCCTCCTCGCTGCTTGCCAGCAACACTATGTCATCTGCATACGCTAGTGACCAAATTCTAACCCCTTCTATCCTGACTCCTCCTACCACCCCGGCCTCCAGCTTACTTTCCATATCCGCAATTGAAATCGCAAAAAGCGTTGGGCTAAGTGGACACCCTTGCCTTAACCCCCTATCCATCCAGAATCCCTCCGAAATCCCCTCCCCTCCTCTTACCTTGTCTTTGGTCTCTTCATATATCTCCCTTACCCTTTCAATTAGGCCCCTCTCTATTCCCCTATCCTCCATCGCCTCCCACAACCTCCCCCTATCCACCGATGGAAACGCGCCTTTGAGATCCACAAAAACGCGTACACTCTCGCCCCCTTCTTCGCTAATTCTCTATCTACCACGTGCTGCAGCACGTAAATCTTGTCGATAGTACTCCTAACCGCCCTAAATCCCGCCTGCGTCTCCGGCAATATTCCTTTCCCCTCGACATCCATCCGCAGTCTCTCTGCCACCACCATCGCGTATACTTTATACGCCGTATTCATTAGCGTAATCCCTCTATAATTTTCCTGCATATCTCTATCCCCTTTCTTATACAGTGGCACTATTAAGCCTTCTCTCCACCCTCCTGGGAATCCCTCACCCCTCCAAACTTTCTTCACTACCTCCTTCAGCCTCTCCCTAACCTCTTGTGTACTAAACAGCCATGCTTCGTTCTCTACCCCATACAGCCCTGCTGCTTTTTAATTTTTTAACTTCCTTATCTGCTTCTCTATCTCCTCGTCATTCAACTCCTCCATCTCTGCCTCCCCCATTCTTCTACTTCCCCATCCCTCTTCGTTGAATCTGAGCCCTGGAACGATTCTTTACAAAATTCCCTCCACTCCTCACTCCGTATCTTCTCGCTGACCCCCACCCTACGCTTCCTAAACCTATTTATTATTTTACAGACGTCCCCCTCCGTCTGAACATTTGCTAACTCCTCTTCCAGCTCTTCCTCCTTTTCCTGTTCTTTCTTCTTACACATCAATCTAAACCCCTTCCTCGTTTCTACGTACTCCTCCCTTCTCGCATTACCCTCTTTCCACTTCTTGTACTTCCTCTTCACCTTCCTTTTCATCTTTTTACATTCCCTATCCCACCATGGCTTCACCATTCCTTTCTTCTTCTTTCTAAATACCTTCTTTTGCACACACCCTTTCACCTTCTCTTTCAGATCCTCCCATATCTCTTCCACAGACTCCCCTTCAAAGCGTACATTTCCTAGCTGCTCCTGATACTTCTCTATCGCCTCCCTCGTCCAGGTCACCCTCTCCCCTATCGAGACTTCTTCCCCGCCTTGTCTTCCTCCACCCTCACCTCTTATCCACAGACTTAATGGCTGATGGTCTGATTCCGCCCTCCCCTCTACTGCGAATTTTTCCGTCTCCTCCCATCCTTGCATATTCATTACCACATAGTCTACCACCGATACCCCCACCTTACTGACATATGTGTATTCTCCCTCTTCGTCCCCATTAGCCATACCATTCGCCACTGCCCACCCCTATCCTCCATCCAGTCCCTTAAAATCTCTCCCTCAGATTTATTATCTTATCCTTCGAATTCTTTTTGAAGCTCTCCCCTCCCCTGTAAAGGCCCCCTTCACTTCTCATCCTCGCATTAAAATCCACACCCAGTATCACCATACCCTTCTCTCTTTCGCCTAGCAATTCTTCCACCCTTTCTTTAATTCTTTCCATCCCATCCTTATTGTACACTGTCACAAACTTACACGCTATCCCTCCTATTTTTACTTCCCTCATTTGCACTCCCTCCCTCTCTTTCTCTCCATGAACTTCTTCCTCTAATCCATCTCTAACCCCCGTTATAATTCCCCCACTAGCCCTTCCTTTTTTCTTTACTCTGACCGCCTCCTGGAGTCTCCACTTGTACCCCCTTGGCAGCTTTGGCTCTATTCTGTCCCATTCCTTTCTTTCTACCCACGTCTCTACCAGTTCCACAACATCAAATTCTTGTACATACCTCCAGAACTCCTCATCCTTCTTCCTTATCCCTGCTACGTTCCAATACAACACCTTCACTACTCCTCTATCCTGCATTACCGCCACCCCCCTACTGCCTATGAAACAAATTCCCCTGCACTTCCTTCAACACCTCTTTCTCCTCATCCCACACCCACATTTTCTCGTCTATTTTTATTTTTCTACATCTTACCTTCGCCGATCTCCCTTCACTCTTCTCCCTTCTAGCCCTGTCGTTCAGTATCCTCTGCAAATCCCTTTCCTTCCTCGTTAAATCGTGATCGATGAAAACTCTCTTATCTTTAGCTTCAACCCTTTTACTACAATATTATTCCTCCTGTCTACCTTCTCTTTTCTCTCCATTCTCAACTCCATTACCTTTAACCTTTCCCTATCCGCCCTCTCCTCCTCACTCCTACGCTCTCCCACCTTCTCTTCTATCATATTTTCTACCCTCTCCCAAATACCTTTAATCTCGCTCCCCCCACCCCCGCCTCCTCCTTCCATTTCCGTCCTGCCCTCCATCTCAAGCCTTTCTTCCGTCCTTTCCTTCCACCCCCTATTTTCCTCTTCCATCTGCTTTATTTTAATCTCTTTTTCTTTCCTTTCCCTCTCTAACGACTCTACTCTCTCCCTCATCTCTTTCATCTCCTTTTCCCATTTCTCATCTCTAATTCTCAATTCCTCCCGCAGCCCCCTGATCTCGCTTATCAGCATACCGAGAGCCTCCTTCTCCACATTTTCCCCCATTTTTTTGGGGGGTGTCCTACTGGTTCTCCCGCTTTTTTTAAACGGACTCTATACCACGCTTTTGTCCGGACTCTCTTGGCTGTCTCTTTTCCTCTTCAAGAGATCCTCCCCGTCACTTGCGCTCGACGTTCTCTCCCTCACCTTCTCTCTTCCTTCGTTCCCACCGTCCCGCTTTCTCCCACTCCCTGACGCGCTACTAGACAATGAGCCACGCGCTGTTGGCTGTCGTGGCACGTGGAAAATTTTCTCCCCGTCACCGTCACTACCAGTACTCTCACTACCAACCTCCCGCTCTGCCGCCGGTAACTGGGACCTCTCCATGCAGTACCCTCTGCAACCGCCGGATGTCTCTGCAGAGTGCTGTCTATTGCCGCCAAATTTTCCTTTATTTCCCTTTTTTTTTTTTTTTTTTTTTTATTCCTCACAGCCCTTGCAGACACCCCTTTCCCTCACTTAACATCCCCCCAGATTTTCGATCTCCACCCTTGACCCTCGCAGGCCCAAGACTCCTGACCACAAATTCCCCCGATTCCTTGCTAACCTAACCTCACTTTCTCCATTTGCTTAAATCCCGCCTCACACCCACTCTCAATATTACTTTTTATCTCCCCAATTCACTTCACACAACCCTACTCACCTCCTCCGCTTCCACCCTTACACTCCACTCACACCTACCACACAAACTCCGTAAATCCTCTCACCACCTGACACTAACCACGTTATATTAATATAACTATTCAGACATAACATATCATAAGTATGTCCAACCTATGCCAAAAAAGAAATAGAAAAAAAGGAATTGCAATTTATGCCTAAAACAACAAACAATCCAATGAATTAATTAAAACTGTTCAAATAAAGCATAACAGAGATAAGAACAACTTATGACAAAACAAAATAAAAGATAAAAATTTAACAACAAAGCAGTAATGTAAAAAACAAAAATAAAAGAGTTAATGTTTGTTTTATAGAGCTATCCAAACATTGCATGACATAAGTATGTCAAGCTTATGCCAAAAACAAGGGAAGGAACTACAATTTAAACCAGAAGCAAAAACATTCGATTATATTAATTAAAAACAAGGCAAACAAGGCAAAACAGCAACAAGAAAGACTTATGCTAAGATAAATAAAAGAATAGAATTTAACAGCAAGCAAGTAGATAATATATGCTCAAAAGACGATATCAGAAGGAACTCAAAAAAATTTTAAAGAAAATAAATCAAATTAACTTAAAGATTGATAGAGTCTAAAACTCAGGCATGCATATTCATTGATTTCAATCATTCTTTCACCAACCAAATTAGCGCAAATGGAATAGACAAATCACGAGTGCATAATTAATACACTTTAAATCAAAACAAATAAATAGATAAATACAATAGCCAAACATAACACCACATGGGTTCAACCGACTGTTACAAGAACGAGGAAAGAAGAGATACAGTTTAGCAGAAAACAAACAAACGAGTTGGGGAGAACACTATATCCTATCTATTTACCCTACATCTAAAGAGTATCAAAAATCTGTTTCAAAAGCTACTCGATATCGATGTCGGCCAGTGCAGCGCTGACCTGCAGGTTTGTTTCTCTCGAAGCCAGAAGGAAGTTATTGGCCTCCCGGAGTGAGTCTTGCATCGAATGAGATGAACCAGACATCGGGAGAACCGTCGTTCTTTGTTCACCGTCTCGCTGCCATGATCTTACCCTGTTCGTCAGGACTGATCCTATTGACGATTTCATGAGAAGAGTACTTTAGTGGGATACCATTCGCAAATGCCCTTTTTTGAACAAGAGAAGGTGGGATATAAACTTGATATTCCAAGTGTCTAAGTTCCGGAGATAGAAGCAGGGAGTTTGCATCAATCCTTTCTGTGCAAAAAATCTTGACACGATTCTGGCCATTTCGAAGGATTTCACGTGGGCCCGAGATGACCCTGTCAATTCTGTCTGCCAGTGCCAGAGGATCAAATTTTCCCACATTAACTCCTCTAGTGAGAGATTCCAGAAAAACAATAAAGGGGGGGGGGACGCAGACTCAGGAAAAATTGTGGTCTGGTCAACCCCCATTCTGGACCAGCTCATATGTGCATCCGTGAACTGAAGAACAGGGCTAGCGCTGAGCGAGGGAATTTCCCGGTTCGATCCCGAATTCTTAGGAGAATCTCGACATCCCTGATCATTCCCACGTGAAGAAGATTGTTCAGGTGGGGCTGAATCCGTAGAACGAACTATTTCTTTGGATTGGGATACTTCAAGCTGAGATGAAGGGGACTATAAACCCGCCCGGATTTTGTTCAACAGATTTGATAGACCGTCCCCATCCCTGCGTTGTTCTTTTGGGGTGTTCTCGGTTATTGGGGAAGAGGAGGCCGATCCACGGCTTCTCTTGCTTCCATTTTTCCTTCGTTGATTCCCCTGATACGAGTGAGGATACGATGAGGTTGCAGGGATCCGAGGGTTAGTCTCCCTTCCCCCCGCAGGCCCTACCTGCGTAGAAGGCCCTTTGCTACGTGTATGCACGGGAGTGTATTTTTTGGCTTGGTTAAGTTTGCCGGGGGTACCTCGCCCCTTCTCGTTCGGATGCGACATGGCGCTGAGTCCAAAGATCCACCTAAAAAAAGGGTAATTGTTAATATTCAGCTACAATTTCTGAACTCTAATTAATCAAGTTTGGAGAGGAACACCTCCTCTTTAAAAAAACACAGATTTAATTAACAACAAGCAGCCAGCATAGTACATGAAGCAAAGGGACCCGCCCCGCACAAGATTTTGCTAAACTAACATTAAATCCAACAGAGAAGAGAACATTCGTTATAAGTCCTTAAGATAGCTAAGAGAGAGAAAAAATAAAAATAAAATAGATAAAATAAAATATTAAATAAATCAGAAAACACCAAAACGTCAGTATCGAGATAGGATTATAATCCACAGAGAGAGCAAACAATTTCTCTTTTACATTTTCCAAGTACTGCCATAATAAATATGATTGCAAAAGGCAACAGAATCAGCAAGCGAGCAAGGTTAAATCCTTATCAGCATATTCTGATCCAGGTGTAGTAAAGCTTTCAACGGCAAATTCTTAGATACCATATAGTACCCCAGCAAAATAAATCAAAACGAACAAAAATTAAACTGAAATAAATAAACTTCAACTCAAGGTAAAAGCCGCAAGCAAGCGATGGATGTACAGAGGTTACAAGAAAGAAAGTTACATGTCTTGTAAACACATAGGATAGATAGGATGTAGAAGAATGGAAAGCGAAAACAAAGAATATTGGAAGGTTAGGAACAATGGTTTGGAGGTTAAGCGTGAGAATTATGACCACGGCGTATGACGACTTTGTAGTTTCCAATTAGCGATCAACGCCATTTTATTGCCAGATTCAAACAATTTAACCTCCTTCTTGGAACGCCTCCACAGGTTCTTTGAAACAGCAAAAAAAAAATCCAAATCCAAGTAGCGCACAGTATAAAAAAAAGACGGTACCTTTGAGTCCATAAGGCTTGGGGTTTTCCAGTGTCGTGCAAATACTGGCCGGGAATCAATACACCACCTAATCAGTAAATTCCTATAGTGTTCTTCCCTTCAAGAACGCTGAAGACAGTAATTGATTGTTTCTCCAATTTAATTAGATGAAGTCCATAGATTTAGAGAGACGTGGAGAATCACGCCAAAAAGTACAGAGTACCACCATAAAGACACAGATACCACACATAACAACTATGGAAACACGTCCGACTACTACCAGCGCCGAATCGCGAATCCACAAGTGACGATCAAGAATTCGTTAATGCTTGCTACGAATGGAAACTCGTATGCTGCCCTGTGCACATGCGCAGAGCTGTTTTCGCAGTCAAGTGTTATACCCACTCCCCTATGTTATATTTTGACATTTCGATGCATATGTAGGCTATGTTCGTTTGTGTTTTTATTTTGTTGGGTGTATATCACGTTCCTGAATTAAAAACGAATTATTGAATTGAAATTAACGAATTCTTGCACGTCGCTCGTCCCACTCCCCACGTACAGGGATACTACTCCTTACTATTCCTTCGTGGATAGGACAAAAAGTATCATAAAAAATAAGGATTCGTAGGACAATGTAAAAAATGTATTTGAATAAAAATAAAATTAATATGGAAAACATAAAGAATTTTCAAAAAATTAGTAAAAGTAGGCTCCGAGTGCCTACCCGGTAAGAAGGGTTGCATAGAAAAGTATTGGAAAATTTCCAGCATCCAATGGTGACTCTACAATTATTGAATACTTTTAAATCCCCTTTTTGTCCACACGTTATGAATCTCCTCAGCGAAATGTGTTATGTCTTGAATGAATCCTTCTCTGTACCCAGCGGCGACAATATTTTTGTGAATACTTTTTAATGCTGTAAAGCGGGTTACGTATCTGAGATATCTAATACCCTTTACTTCCTGGGCATCTCAGTTTCTATTTCATCGGAATGAATTCTTTCAAATGAAAATAGTAGTTACATTTCATATATCGATCCCAATCCTTTGACTGAAATTATTTTTCGTTATTAACTTGAATACTTCTAAATATATTTTAGAAAATGTTAGGTTCATGGCACAATTTTCACACTGTTTGCGGATTTAAAAAAACAAGAGATACGTTTATCAAGAGCGTATAACTTCAGAAATACGGTCCGCAGAACAAGCACGATCAATAACAAAATAAATCGAAGTCAAACGAAGTGAAAGTGAAAGTGACGAGTGTTGACAGTGTTGACATGAGTGAATCGGCATCGTCGCACTATGCACTGAAGTCCCAAACTCGGGGCACCGGGGGATCGTGTTCTTGGAATATTAAATTTTTTATTGTAAGTAAGAATTTTTATAATTTCTATATTTAACCCTTAGTGCCCGACAAGTGTACCACAGACACTTCACAAATTTTGTGGTTAGGCTTGTCTAAAAAAGTTCTGCTAAAAACGCCTTCTGTCCTTTTGCGATATCTTTGATCGTTTACGAGAAAAATTCAAAAATTACATTTTTAGGAAAAATGAATTCTCCCGAACTAAAAAATGGTTTAGCCCGCATAAAGCTAATACAGGGTGTCTAGCAACCTTGAAAACCTCGAAAACCTGGAATTCTCCTTGATTTTTTTTTAAACGAGAACCTCGAATTTTAATTATGTTTTTTTGCTCTTAAAACAGTAATTTCATTGAAATGCGAAGAGTGATTCAAGTCTTTTAGCCTATTATGAAAGAAATATCTCGTTTGGAAAAAATCTTGCTACTGAAAAGTTTTTTATTCATCAAGATATAATTTATCTTTTGTTTACTAAGAATAAATAAAGAGATTTCAAGGCAATTTTTGTAGACTGTACCAATTATTTTATAGATTGCAAAGAACAGACTTTATTATTGTGAATAATTCTATAAGTTTTTAATTTCTTCTCCCTCCATATAGAATATTGAAGTATAAATTTTGTTGTGGTGTTCAACTTAGAAATTATAAAAACTATTAGTTTAAATTTTCGATGTTAATTCAGTTTCAGAATTAGAATAAGCCATACAACGGATTTTTTTATGGGTTGACCACTCGGTTTTTGAGTGTACACCAGAGTTCAAAACGTTACAAAATATTTCTAAATATTTTTAAATATTTCAAACATTTCAAAATATTTTTAATATTTTTAACATTCCCCAAAGATTTCACGGATGTTCATTCATAAGCATTTTAAAACTTTTAAGATATAAAGGATTTCAAAGATTTCAAAAATGGTACAGTACACCAGATTTCAAAGATTTCAAAATTTAAAAAAAATTTGAAACGATTTCAAGAGGTTTCAAGACATTTTAGAAGATTTCAAGAAATTGTAAATACATAAATCAATGGTTTCAACGAGTACAAAAGATTTTCCAAACAAAGACTAAAGAAAGATTTCATAAATATTTCAAAAGATTTCACAAATATTTCAAAGTAGACATTTTAAAGTTACACAAATTTAGTATTTCAATCTTTAATTACCTAACGTGATTATTAAAAAAAATTCAATTTTCAATTTTGAAGGTTTGAAATTTAAGTAAGCTTGTCATTGGGTCATTCTATTTTATTTTGCAGTAGTAGGTTGCTGCATGATTTTAGAAAATGTTCCTACTTACAGGGATTCCCTATTCCTCCTTTTTCCATTTTTTCCTGAAAATCCCCTATAATCTCTATATTTGAAAATTTTGGCCATTTTTCCCCTGTTTTTTGAAGCTACAAGTAATTTTTCAAACAGAAACCTGTGTTCTTTAAGAATGCGCACCACAATCTTGAAATTTGATTTAAGGGGTAACACCACTCTAGAGGCCGAAAATAAGACTAACTTTGTGAATTTTTTTGAAGAATATTAAAGAGGGAATAGGATTTCTTTTTAAAAAGGGGTGTTCAAGCATACATTCAAGTATGGAAAAATATTTTTTTATTTACATTTTTATACGAAATGGCGCCGATGCAGCTGATTTCACGAAATGCCTTTTTTAAAACGTCTCCACGGCCGGACAGTTTACTTGAAAAGTATGAGACTTGGAACAAGAAACCAAAAAAAAATTTCAATCTATACACCATTGGCTGAAGAACTACGTAGGGGTTTTTGTTTAAATCAAATTTTGTAAAAATGGCGCGACTTTAAAGAAAAAAATCGATTTTTTGCAACAAAAAAAAGGCTGAAAATTGTTTATTAGGAAGCTACTGTCCAAATTTAAAGTCAATCCGTTAGCCGATGCCCGAGTAATCTGTCCGGCCAGTTCGAAAAATGTGATTTCGAGAAAAACGCGTTTAAAGTTTTACTAAATGCTCAGTACACGCTTCGAAGCGCTTCGGTGAAATCAAGATTTCGACCTGTTAACATTTTTTTTGCGATGGGACCAAGTGCACATTGTTTTTAGGCCCCTAAAATACATTTTAAGCTAAAAAAAAATCGATTTTTTGAAAATCCTAGAGTGGTGTTACCCCTTAAGTGAAGAAAAATGTCAAACTAAAAAGTTTATGAATTGAAGAAAGAAACTTGGAATCCATGAAATAATTACTTAGAAGGCTCCAATTGAAGAAAAAAAATTGAAGCTTTTTAATTATTTAAAAAAATGTAGAAACTATTAAATTTACGCTATTGAATGTGTAAGGTTCCGCATCTTTAAAAAATAATAAATGTAGAGGAACTTCAATTTAAAACTGTTAAAACTTAGTGACCTTTATGAAATAATTCTTTAAACTCGCAATTTCTGAAAGATTCAAAAGCTTTCAAATTTAGAAGCCGTTAAATTTAGAAAGTTTCACATTTGAATGAATTTTGATAATAATGAAGGATATCTTGAATAATATTAAAATGTATTCTCTTTTTTTCGCATTTTTTAGCAAAAAAGTTTCTGTCATACTGTGATATCGCGATCTTCAACTTTGATTTGATTTTTTGATTCTCGGTCGATATTTGATATAAAGAATCCAACGATACATTCGTTTTTCAAATAAAAAAATATGAAAATTTGAAGAAACCAATTTTCCCGTTTTTGGAAGAAAAATTCACCTAATTTCTATACAATTGAACTGCTGAACCACTTTGATGCCTGTACTTAACTATCATTATTATCAGTTTCTGCAAAAGCAGAGAAAAAGGTCACATTTATATGCATTATAGCATTCAGAAAAACTCAAATGAATGAAATGAGACGTATTCAACAGCCTGTAAACTTTGATAGAACATTCACTTTGATATGAAATAAACTTTCAAACTTCTTTTCAGGACCTCCGAAGACTGGAAGACGCGTATTAGGTGCAAAAGTTAATGCTGCAGCTGAGCCAAGACTTTCGGAGGAAGAGGAGGATGCAGCACCTGAGCTACTTCCCACTAATCTTGAATATGAAGAAGAAGAGGGCGAACCGCCCATTTCTGATTTAAGGGAACCAGATGAAGAATAGGATGAACCTTCTTTTTATAATTCAAGGGAATCAGAAGAAGAGCATTTGCAGCAGAATGATGTAGGCAACGAAAATGTAGGTGGTCTGATTTTTCTTATTGATGTGGATGAGAATCTGACAGCGTCCACAACGGAAACTCGAATTACGATAGAAACTGACCCGCTTACTGTATAAGCATTGTCTAATGTAGACAGTGATGATAGTTTCTAATTTTTCAAAAGTAATGTTATTGCGATGATTGTACTTAGGGAGTTTCTAATCTGTTCAAAAGTAATGTTATTACGATGATTGTACTTAGGGAGCGTCCATAAACCACGTGGATAGTTTTGTTATTATTTATTGTTGTTTTAATATTTTTTCTATGTATGGCAATTTTATTTTCGCCTTAATTTAAACAATATAACAACTGTCCACGTGGTTTATGGGCGCTCCCTTAGTAAATGCACGATGTTAAACTTCCCTGGCGGACCGGCCGAACGCAAACATTACGCTACAGCGTAATGGTAAAGTAATGGTAAAGTAATATGGCATTATAATTAATGAAAGAAACAAAATTAATATGTAAACTGTTGTAATTATAATAAAAAGTTAAAATTTACGTTAAATGGTCATGCAGTAATTGCAACAAGTTGCTTTCTCAACGTTAAAAAATAAAAAATGAAAGTGGCTGTCATTCAAGTCGGGCCCCTGCAGACTGGCAACCCACTTGAAGCCTCGTTAGCGGGTTGCCAATATGCAGGGGCCCGACTTCAATGACGGTCACTTTGTTTTTTCATTTTTTAACGCTGCAAAAGCAACTTGTTGCAATTACGGCATGACCATTTAACGAAATTTTCAACGTTTTATTATAATTGCAACAGTTTACATATTAATTTTTTTTCTTTCATTAATTATAATGCCATATTACCTTACCATTACTTTACCATTACTTTACCATTACTCTGTAACGTAATGTTTGCGTTCGGCCGGTCCGCCAGGGTTGATGTAAAATGGGATGGTAGTTTAGGCAAAATGTGCGAAAGAAATGTTTACTGTGATAATTTTACTTAGGAAGTCTGCGATTTTAAAAGTGTCGTGCAAATGGAGTTGGGCAAAATGTACCAAAGAACTGTTCATTACGATAATGTCACTTAGTAAGTGTAGTAATATGTTGAAAGTATTTTGCTAGCAAATGGTTAGACTGTCTAGTATATAAGCCCCGTTTAACTACATTAAAGTTGTTAACACTTTTATTTATGTTCTACCACTTTATATTTTTAATAGAAATTTCTGTATTCTACAATTTTACTTTTACAATAACTCTACAAAATATTAGGAATTCAAGGAAAAACGTGTCATAGAGTTGATTTTTCTTAGTAAAAACAGCAAAGTTTGGAAAAATTATGTCACACTTTAATACAACTGAGAAAAATCTTCTCTGTGGTTCTACGAGGTTTTTGTTCCATCACTTATATTTCTATCTGGTTCAACGAGGCCTTTCGTATAGGGGTCTTACTTTATTCAAAATGATTTGTATAACTGATTTCTGCAGTATTTAATAAGTTATAAACTTTGTTCATGTTACTTTCTAAGGAATTGGAATAAACAAATTTAATTCCTCTGGAATTTGAAATAAAAATCTGTCTACGGTATTCACAGTTGTTTTTTTATTACCCAAACTTGTTAAAAATAGTAATTAATCAATTTCACGAAAGGTATCGAAAGGTATCGATTTTGGGCCCTATATCAGTTTTGGGCCTTATGTCAGTTTTGGGCACTGAGCTGAATTTGGGTCCACGACAATTTTCGGTCCTATGTCGATTTTGGGCCTTATTCCAAATTTGGGTTCTGTTTCAATTTTGGGCCTATGTCAAATTTGGTCCCTATGCTAATTTTGGGGCCCACGTAAAATTTGAGCCCTAAGTCAAATTCAGGCCCTATGTCGAATTTAGGCCCTATGTTAATTTGGGCCCTATGTCGAATTTACGTTCGATGTCAATTCTGGGCCCTATGACAATTTTGGTTCTTATTATCGATTTTGGGTCGTATGTTGATTTTGGGTCCCATGTCAGTTTTGGGCCCTATGTACACATTGAGTCGTACGACGGACGGACGGACGGACGGGCGCCCGACAGAAACCCTACTAAAATTTTTTATTCGTTTTCTTGTTTATGTATCTATGAAAATTTGACTAATTACTTTCGATTTTCGACCCATTCGAGTTAAAAATTTTTCCACAATTTTCAATCTAATTTTTTATGAATGAAGTGGTTATATCCTGTTAAATTATTATGCTTAATTACTTGATTTAGTATCGAAGCATTAGTTTGATGAACCCGAATCTGATGATGGTCCTTTTTGGCCTTCTTATTCGTCGTGATGCCGCTTCCATAATTTTCAGATTCTGCTAACTTATTTTTGATCCTTACGAAATATCAAACACGAACTGTAAACATTATGAAGAATCTTGCTGGATCTTGATTGCATATTCAATTCGGAACGGGGTGCGATCAATCAATTAAAAACCAAAAGTCCTAAAAAACAAAAATATCTACAACGCGGGCAACATCAAGCTGGATCCGAGACAGGCGCGGATCCAGAGAAGGGCTTTAGGGGGGGCCATCCAATAATTCCCCTTCCCCTCCACTCTTAAGGGGGAGGGGGAGAAGGTAATAATCATTTTATAGTTATTTATTTGCTTTGAATGTTTATTAAAAATTATAAAAATATATTATTCACAAATCTTATAAACATAATAAACAAATGTTTCAATAAAAACCATGTTTTTATATTTACAAGCTGCGTCTTGCATGTCATGGTATAATCATTATTTAACAAGTATAAAATACTCATACAATTTTCGAAGTCAAGCATAAACTATAAAACGATTATTTTTAAAGAGCAAAATTTAGGCGTATATTTCCACTCTTTGCGATATTCATATTCCCGGTTGAAATCCTGGAAAAATTGAAAAATTATAATTTTTTTCAATTGAACACTTTTTAAATTAGAAGTTGAATTATTTTAAGTTTAAATCGCTTTGAATGAATGATTATTCAATTGTTATTTATACATTTAAATTTTTTTTGAAATCTTTTAAAACGTTCTCTTAAAAATATGTTGTTTTTTTTACTAGAAAATCAATTTTTTCCAAATTTATAACTGTTCAATTTTTATTTGTTCATCAAAATTTGCGTCCGTTTTAAAATATTTTTAAATATTCTGTTGAAATTAATTTTTTAAAATAAAAATCATTCGAAAATTTTCCCACGAATCTTAAAACAATATTTGTATTATCTTAAGACCTTACAAAATCCTTAAAAGCTTCAAAATTTTATTTAAAAACTTCTAAATATATCTCCTCAACTTACTCGAATTTTTTCTGAATGGATACATTTTTATTTGTTATTTACACATCAATATTCAACATTTTCACTTGCAAATACAAAATTTTAAATTAGAACAATTAAAATTAACATTGTAACGTTCAGCTCTCCGAAATTTTAACGATTCAAGGCTTTCTGTTTCAAACAATTCAGTTTCAAATTGTTCGGATTTCAGTACTTCATTTATAATTGTTCATTTTAAATAAACAGTCAAACTTTGCTGACTATTAAAAAATTGTTGTTTTTTTTTAATAAATAATTTTCATAATTGAAGTCGTTAAAAATGGTATATTTTAGACTGAAACAGCAGATAATTTATAAAGTTTCAATCGGAAGTTTACATTTTGTTAACTACTACGGCTTTCGAATTAAAACAGTTCAATTTTTAACGTCAAAATCTGTAAATTGTTTAATTTCATCAGATTCAGAATCGTGCTATAAAATCAATCAATTATTGTTCAATTGCGAATACACGAACTACAGTTTAATTTTTAAAATCATTACTTAATTTATATTTACAGTTGATCAACTTAAAACATTTTTTGTCGAAAATTTTCAGTTTCGAAAGATATTAATCGTGTATTGTGTAAGTCTTCAAAACTGCACTTCAACATTCTTTTAATTGAAAATGTACCCTCAAAAATAAAGATGTAAAATGGAAAATTTGGATCGTAAAAGATTTTCGAATTCCACATTGCAAACTGAATGATTTCATAATTGAAAAAGTTAACAACTGAACTTAGCATTTAAAAAGAAGTTGAAATGAAACTTATGTTGAATTGCATTATATATCTTGTGACATGAAATTTGTGATATTTCAAATGATTGGATAGGTTTTTCTTTGAAAAACTTGTAAAAATACCGGTCAAAAAATAAATTCACTGTTATTTCCAGCTCTCAAAAAATTCTGATCATCTCCTGGTTTCCCGGACATTGAAGTTTTTAAATTAACACAATAAAAACTCTGGGATAAATTTTGCTGCACCTAATTTTAACATGGGGTTCCATCTCGCTCGGAGTTGGGCTACGAAACTATCACTTATTATTTTTGCCGCAAAAACTGTAAAAAAAATTGACTACAGGTGACTTTTCATACCCCAAATCCAAGGGAAACGATACCTTTTGTAGTGGTACCATTCACACTACCAAGACTAATTTTTTTTGAAGGAAAATGGTACCCTGAAATTAGCGTTAGATTCACGCTTTGTTTTTTCTGTGAAATTTCTGTTCAATATAGCAAACACATTTTTATGTTTTTAAAAATATTGATAAATTTCAAAATAGTAAGCTTTCTCCGAAGTTTTTGACTTCTTTTTAAAAGTATTTTGACACCTTATGTTTTAGTTTTTTTTTAATTACACTAATTTTCCCATTTTTTAATTTATGCAGTTAAGGTAGACATCCCAGTAATCGTGACCTTAGTCCCAGTAATCGTGATGGCAATTTTCTTGCTTTTTATGTGTGTAAATTCGTGCAGAGTAATACAGTCTTAAAATATCCTATTTGTCTGAATTCAGCGAAAATATTTTAGGGGACCTTATTCATTTGAAAGTGTCAAAAATTTCAGTGTCGGCCAATTCATTTTAATCCGCTAGATTGTAAGTCAAGCTCCAATTCGCCAGAATTCGCAGCGCGAATACACTTAAAAACTGGCCTATTCAATCGAATTCTTAAGGTATAACTCAAGCGTGGGCGCATATAGGATTTGTTGTTAATATATATTAATGTTTTCTGTAGCTCAGTGTTGTCCTCTGGACTTAAACACTTGGGATCGCTGGTTCGAGACTCGATGCATGCAATTTTTATTAATTTTTTTCGAAATTACCTTGACCACGAATTAAGGCAAATTGACAAGCATTTAATTCGCGCTGGCTCAGTTCGTTTCAACGAATCAGAAAGCAGAATTCGGGCGAATTTAAGCACGTTAACTCGCCGCAATCCTCCCGAATTAGTTTCTTTATGGTGGGATAGTAAACTTCAATTATCTTATTTGAAAAATTCGGGTCTGGGCTTTGGGGGGGGCCAAGCCGCCGTGGCCCCCCCTCTGGATCCGCGCCTGATCCGAGAACTTCTCGTCTCGGCGTGCGTCTCTAGACAATGGAGGAAACTTACTACTTTGACAAGGTGGAACAAAACTTGTAACTTTGTCTAGTGGTGCATTAATCACAAGTTGGGATGCGTTAAATCTCGCCAGCTCTCACCGTATACTAACCTTACCCGTATGTCAGAGATCTGTGTATGTCTACAGATCCAAAATTTTATAATTTAAAAAGATGCTTAAATTAAGCATTTTTACGCTCTTAAGGGGAACTACTATTTAAAAAAACACTAATACTTTAAGGAATTGATTTTGATAATTTGAAGGGATTACAAAGAAATTTAAAGACTTTAAGGTATTTTTTTCAAATCCAAGGAATTTTCAAGATCTTCAAACAATTGCAAGGAATTTCAAGAGATTTCAAAGAATTTGAAATACTTTGAGGTATTATAAGAGATTTAAAGGAATTTGTAATTGATTTCACTAATTTAATAGGATTACAGGCCAACCGCCATACCACGCTGAAGAAAACCATTTCTCGTTAGATCACTGAAGTTAAACAGTGTTGGGCGCGGTTATTCCTAGTTGGGTGACCATTCGGGAATACTACTAACTACGTGCTGTTGGCGTGTCGTAGGTGTGTTGAGCCCACACTTGTAGTTATTTACTGCAAGAAACTATCGGCCTAGATTGAAAAATTTCAAATGATTTTAAAAGTTTCAAATTTATATATTGTAGGAAAATATTTGAAAAATTTCAGTAGATTCCAAGGAATTTGTTATTTATTTTAATAATTTGAAGGAATTTTAAAAGACTGGGAATATTTTGGGGCATTTAAAAAGAATCCAAAGCATTTGAAAAAGATATCAATAACTGCAATGAAGGCCAAAAGATTTTAAATGGTCTGAGATATTTTAGGATATTTTAACAGATTTCAAGGAATTTTCAACTGATTTTAGTATGTAATTGAATTGACTCAAAAGGATTTTTGAAGGAAAATTTCCAAGATTAGGAATATTTAGCGTATTTCAAAAGAATCCAGGTATTTCCGAGAGATTTCAACAATTTGAAGGAATTTCAAAAAAATTCGAAGAATTTGAAAACTTTTAGAGATTTCTTGAAGATTCCAAGGATTTTTCATTTGATTTTAGTACTTTCGTAGATTTCAGAGGTTTTGCAATATTCTAGAGTAATTTAAAATATTCTAAGGCATTTTTGAAAGCTTTAAAAAGTTTTAAGTGATTTTCAAAGTTTTAAAAGGTCTTGAAATATTTTGGGGAACTTCTATGACTCCAAGGAATTTTTTTATTTGAATAATTTGAAGGAATTTCAAAGGATTTGAAATATTTTTAGCTATTTTTTAAATTTTCATTTGATTTTAAAGAGATTCAAAAAAATTTCAAGAATCCAAGAAATTTTGAATTCATTGCAGAGGGTTTCGAATATTTTTTTCATTTGATTTTAGGAATATTTAAAAAGTTTCAGGAAAGTTTAAGAAAGTTTTGAGGACTTGAACACTTTTAGATTATTCTAAAAGATTCCTAGAAGTTTTCAATTGATTTCTGTAATTTAATTCATTTTAGAGGATTGGAAATATTCTAAAGTATCTCAGAAGATTACAAGGCATTTTCGAAAGCTTTAAAACATTTTAACTTTCAAGTAATTCAAAAATAATCAAAATGAATAGATATGTAAGGAATTCGAAAAGACTCCAAGAGATTTCCCAGAAATTTCAATTATTTTGAGGAATTTCAAAAAATGGTAAAGGATTTGAGAACTTTTATAGTATTTTAAAAGATGTCAAGATATTTTCGTGAGCTTTTAAAAATTGCAAGGGATTTTGAAAAGCTTAGAAAATTTCTTTAAAACATCTTAGGGTATTTTGAAAGATCCTAGGAATTTTTCAATTGATTTCAGTAATTTAATGTTATTCATAGGATTTGAATTATTTTATGGTATTTTTAAGGATCCAAAGCATTTTAGAGTGCTTTAAAATGTTTCAATCGATTTCCAAAGATTGCAAAAGATTTGAAAACTTTAAGGGTATTTCAAAAGATTCTAAGGAATATTCAATTGGTTTCAGAGGATTTGAAATATTGTAAAGTATTTAAAAAGATTCTAAAGCATTTTCAAGAGATTTGAAAAAAATCGCATGGGGTATTGTATCAAAGAGTTTCCTAAAATTTCGAAAATATAGATCGATTTAATAGGACCTATGCCAGGTTTTAGGGTATATCCAAAGATTCGAATATATTATTAATTTTGTAAGGAATTTTGAGGCTTTAAATGACTTCAAGAGAAATAAAAAAAAATTTCTGGGAGTTTAAGGAATTTTTGTACAACTTCGAAATATATGAAACTATTTTATAGGACTCGCGAGGTTTCAATATATGATTTTAATGGATTTTAAAAAGTCTCAAGGTATTTTCATAAATTTTCCAGGATTCAAGAAAATATTATAAAATTTCATATAATTTCACGACATTTTGTAATATTTTAGATCGAGGAGTACGGGGTCGAGGGAGTTTCTACACAGGTGGCAACATTCGGTGAGAGAGATAAGCAGCGAGAACATGCATTGTGAAGGGGAGAAAACAGGGGACGACAATAAGAAAAGAGAACGGGGGGAGGGGGCGAAGATGCGGAGAGAGGCAATGAAATTAAAAAAGTTAAAACAAAAAAAAGAACACTGGATAGGGATAGGGATGAAGGGAATATGTTGGGAAAATTAAAAGCGCTCACAAAGGGATTCAGAGAGGAGACTTGCGGAAGAGTGGATAAGACATGCGAAAGGCTGAATGATATGCAGAGGCATAGAGAATAAGCAGAGAGAGAATGAAGAGGATAGAAAAAGGGATATGAAATTGCTAGAAGAGAGAGTGAGCAAACTCGAACTAATGAATGAGCACAAGGCGGCAGGGAAGGGGAGTTTGAAAGAAGCGAGCAAATGTGAGGGGGTTATGAATGGGCAAAATGAAAGGTGGCGCTTGAGACTGATTGAGGTTGAAGGAAGGATGGAAGGGGAAGAGAGAGCGACGAGGAAAAAGAATATAATAGTGAAGGTTTTGAAAGTCGACAGTGGAAGGGAAGAAGAAGAGACTGGGAAACTGATGAGAGACATAGGCGCACAAGTTAGAGTGGGAAGGATAAGAAGATTAGGAGGTAAGGAAGAGGGAAAAGAATGTATGTTTTTGGTGAAATTAGGGAGTGAGGAGAATAAATATGAAGTGATGGAGAAGAAGAAGTTATTGAAAGGAAGAAATGAAAGAATCGAAGAAGATCTGACGTGGAGGAAAAAGAGAAGAAAGTGGATAATTGAGAGAAAGGCATGGAATGAGAGGAGTAAAGGCAATAGGGTAAGGATTGAGAGGGATAGGATATGGGTAAACGGAGATATGTGGATTTGGGACGATAAAGTAGAAGATCTGAGGGAGGGTAGGAAACGAATAGAGAATGAAGGGGGCGAGAGAGAGGAAAAGGGAAATGCAAGTATCACGGGGGTGTTTCAAAACGACAAAAGGCCACCAAAAAAGAAAAACTGAGCAAGGAAAGGAGGAGGGGGAAGGACGAAAAGAGAGGAGTGAGTGTGGCTTTCTCGAATGTGTCAGGGCTAAAAAACAAGAACGAGGGGTTCTGGGAGACTATTGGAAAATGGCGATCGTTTGTGTGTATAGAAGGAGAGGAGAAGAGGAGAAGAGGAAGGATGGAGAGTATTAAGGGAATGGATGGAGGAAAAGAATGAAGAGTTGGACTTGATAGGAGGAGACTTGAACGCGTGAACAGGAGAGTTAGGGGTGGAGATATGGGATGAAGAAAGTGAAACTCCTCGAAGAAATTCCAAGCACAGGGAGATAGATCGGGAAGGTAAAACTCTTTTGAACCTATTAGGAGAAGTGGGGTGGTTTATCTGCAACGGGAAAATAAGGGGAGATGAAGAAGAGGAAATGACTTTTATAGGTAAAGGGGAGACAGTGATAGATTACATTCTAGCAGAAGAAAGAATAAGGAAGAGAATAGATAAAATGGAAGTAGGTAATGAAATAGGCTCAGAACACTTCCCGCTAATAGCGATATTGAAAGGTTCAGATAGGAAGCGGCATAGCGAAAAAGGGAAAGAACTGGCGAAAGGAAAGTAAAAATGGGTAGATGGGGGGAGGATAAATTGAGAGAATTTAAAGAAATAATGGAGAACGAGGAGATTAGAGGAATGGAAGGGGAAGACGTGGACGCGCGCCTTGAAAAGCTAAAAGAACTAACAGAGAGGATAAAAGAACAGGTAAGGCCAAGAGAAGAGGAGGGCATGAAGAGGGGATGGTTGGACACAGAATGTAAGAAGAGTAAGGATAGAATGAAGGAAAATGTAAAAAAGTGGAGAAAAGGGGTGATAAGGAAACAGGAATGTAATAGGAGAAAGAGAGAACATGAATGATTTTTAAGTGATAAAAGGCAGTTAGAGAAAAGTAGGTATATGGAAGAGGTGGAAAAATCAATCAAGGAAGAAAGAGAATGGGAGGTGATCAATAGGGAACAAGGGGGACGGAAGGGTATCAATGAGGAAATCGAGATGGATGAGTGGACCCTGTACTTTAAGCGACTATTGGGAGGAGTGGAATATAAGGTGTTAGGTGCAAAGAGGAAAATAATAGAAGGAGAAGATGATAGGAATAATGGGATAAGTATGGAGGAACTAAATAGAGCGATAGGGAGGCTGAAAAAAAACAAGGAAACAGGTGAGGACGATATTGAGAACGAGGCTTTGAGGTATGGAGGAGAAGGGGTGAGAACGGAAATGTGGGAAGTATGTAATAAGGTATGGAAAGGAGAGGGATTGCCTAAGGAATGGAGGGCAGGGTTGGTGGTGCCGATAATTAAGAAAGGAGAGGGCAGGAAGGTGGAGGAGTATAGGGGAATCATACTTATGTCGGTGGGATAAAAATATATACGGAGATTCTCAGAAAGAGATTAGAAAGGGAGGTGGAAGAGAAAGGGATTATTCCACACAATCAGACGGGCTTCAGGAAAGGGATGGGAACAGTAGACAACATCTATGTACTGAATTATCTGGCGAATAGGAACTTGGGGAGGAAGAAAGGGAAGTTAGTGGCCTTATTTGTAGACTTGAAAGCGGCATTTGACTCGGTAATTAGAAAGATGCTATGGCAGGTCATGAAAGAGAGGGGGTGGATGAAGGGCTGGTCGAGAGGATAAAGGAGATATTCGAAGAGACTAAGATAAGGGTGAGGATTGGAAAACAAAAAGGGAAGATTTTTTTGAGTGGAAGGGGGCTCAGGCAAGGATGTCCATTGACCCCACTACCATTCAGCCTCTTGTTGGCAGATCTTGAGAAGAAACTGGAGAAGAAAGGAAAAGGAGGAATGGTTTTTGGGAAATAGCAAGGTATATTCCTTAGCCTATGCAGACGATATAGTCTTATTAGAGGATGACGAGAAAGGGATGAGTCTCATAATGAGAGTGTTTGAGGAGTATGTGAGAGTTAAAGATCTAACGGTAAATGTAAAGAAGACGAAGGTGATGATTTTTAGGAAGAGAAGGACAAAAGTAGAATATGAATGGAAGATGTACGGGGAGAAAGTGGAACAGGTCGAGGAATTTAGTTACCTTGGCTTCTAGTTTGAGTCGAAAGGAGGGGTTGAACTACAGGTGAGGAGAAGGATAGAATGTGCGACTAAAATAATGGGGCAGGTGTGGGGCATAGGGAAAAGAAAGTTTAAAGATGACTGGAAGATGAGACTGTGGATGTTTGATGCTTTGGTGTGGTCAGTCCTAAGTTACGAAGTGAAGATCTGGAGATGGAAGGAGCACAAGAGGGTGGAAAGTATGCAGGAGAGATTCTTGAGATGGGTAATGGGAGTGAGCTGGAGCTGTCCAGGATATATGTTGAGGGAGGAATTAAGTAGAGGTAAAATGGTTATTAGACAGATGAAGAGAGCATGGAACTTTGAGGAGAAACTAAAGAGGGGGGAGGAAAGCACGATAGCACAAGCTTGTCTACGGGAAGTAGTAAACACAGAGACTAGGGATAACACAGAAGGATCAAGATGTGAGAAAGAGAGACACCAGAGGAGGAGAGAGTGCGATATAAGAGCAGATGTCAGAGTATGGCAAGAGTTAGAGAATGAAGTGGTAATTAAGGAGGGGGAGGAAAGATGGAAAAAGATCGTGGAATCTAAATATAACAGGTGGTATAAGGTAGTGAAGGCTGAAGGAGAACCAGAATATTTAAGAAGGGTGAAAAAGGAGAGTAAATGGAACCACGTGATACTATTTAGGATGGGAGAAGGAATGAGAGAGTGTAGATACTGGATGGATGAAGAGGAAAGAAGATGTAGAGTCTGCCATTACGAGATAGAATCATGGGGTCATGTTTGAGAGAGATGTACGGGGGATGAAACAGGTGGTGAGAATATGGATGACAGGATAAGGTGGATCTTGGATGAAAGTGGACAAGGGGCAAGCTGGATGATGAGACTGGAAGAAATGAGAGAAAGTAAGGGGTATACAGTAGAGGAAGGCCAATCGCGCACTCCTATACAAGGAGAGTAAATTAAATAAAATTTTAAAATCATGGTAAAGGAACTGGTAAGAGGAAACGGAAGCCCAGGAAACTCAATAGTCAGCAAATCTCGAAAGTAATTTTGTTAAGACAAAGCGATAGCACATAAGTTAATATTAGTTAAGTATTATTGTTTAGGTAGTAAGTATTATTGAGGTAGTAAAAGTGGTTTTTGTAACGTACTGTAAAGGGAGCGGAGGCCCTCGAACCCGTAAAAGGGAGAGAATAAATACATACATTCACAAGAAGTGAGGGGTTTTGTAGGTTTTCACCGATTTTTAGAGATTTTCAAATATGTTTTGCAATTAATTTGAATACACTCTGAATTGTTACTAATTCATTCAGAATTCTTCTATTAGGTCTTTCGAATTTTATTAGTTTACCTGCATTCTTTTAAATTAAATCAATAACTCTATTCAGTTCAATGGATTTTTTTTTATTTTTCAGTTTTTAAAGTATTTTGAACTCATTTTGAATTCTTTAACATTTAATTAAATTCTTTCGAAGTCCCTTGTATTTTTTCAAAATCATTTTAAGCTTACTAAAATCAATTACATTTTTTGGAGTTTTTAATTTTTTTCAATTTATTTCCATGTTTTTAATTTTAACTTCCATTGTTTGAAGTTTTATGGATTGAATTTTCCGGAATGCTTTCAAATTCAAAAGAACATTAGTCACACTATTGATACACATATTTACTTTAAATCACTTTTTGGATTAGAAATGAGTCTTGCTTCAAAAAACATCGAATTAAAAATTATTGCTGCGCACTCACGAGATGTTCTCTGGAAATTTGCTTTTCGGCAACTTCGTATTCCAAATACAATACTTTCGAATAATTTTCAACCCGGTGTTTTTGTAGGGCAATTTCTCTGCTTTTTTCGGTTTGAATAGGTCACTATTTTCGAATAAATAACACTGTGGCTGCCCTTAGAATAATAAATTACAAATTCAGACCTCGGGCTCAACACACATTTGACACTATTTAACACTTTTTCAAGGGATGACGCTGGTTTCCTACTATTTCGAAAATAAAAACACCAAAGACACTATTTTTAAATCAAAATTACGAATGTATCAACCAGGATCGATTGTTAAAAAAATGAAAACTTGACAGATTTTCGAAGAAGGAAACAAAAATATTGTTTGAAAAGTTTTTGCTTAATTTAGCTTTTAATAAGAAAGATACTGTAACGGGCATTATTAAGGCTTGGAAAGTTCTATCGACTATAGAGTATAAAGGGCAATAATTTCCGAGCAAATAGACAACTTCAAAATTTGTTATCATACTTCTTAAAACCTGAAAGATTGATGATTACTGCTATTATTTTATGTATCATTCATTTTTTCAAACCTTGTAAAACTTATATATTAATGAAAATTAATATTATTCGTAGTATTTATCAATTTGAAAATGCTCATATATGTGTTATAACGAATAATTCACAATTTATTTGAGAAATAACATTTTTTTAATTTATAAAATAAAAAATGTATAACGGCAATATGACTAACAAATAAGTTAAGTGTTAAAAAAATTTAAGAGCCAATTATAATAAATTAAATTATAATTATATTCACAATTTTTTCAAGATGATAGCGATGGCAAAATTTACCTACAAATCAATTATGATAAATCCATTACTCCTTTAGCTTTAACAGAGAAGAAAAATTGAAAGGAGCTCCTTATTGGAGGCTACGTACATCATCCTGTAATGCCTTCTAATTATTTTGTACAAATATTTTGTAGCATTAATTATATATAAATAAAATAGAAAAATTAAGTATTTGCTTTATTCTTTTTCATAGAAAAAATTAATAGGCGCGCGCCTTGGCGCGCGCAAGACTACTAGTAGTAAAATAAAACTCAACTTTGAAACAATGCTGCGGATCATGAATATTTCCTCTTTCTACGATATTTATTTGGTTGTTAGAATCGTTAAACAACAAGAACTTTTTATTTGTACCTGATTCTTTTTCAATGAGCGACTATTTCTTTTTTTTTCTCTTTCTGCTCTGATAACCAGATAAGCGTTTTGTTTTTCTCTCGGAAATGTAAAAATTACAAATAAATAAATTTGGCGATTTTATTAATCTGGTCTGAATATTTCGAAAAGGGGCGAACGTACATTTTTCTGGTTATTTTTTATTATAATAATAACATTCAAAGCAAAAAGTTGATAATTTTTTATCTTAACTAATCTTCGTTAAATAATCTTTTCTTAAAAAAATTCGGTATAGCGAGCTTAAGTAAGATAAAAACCGCGTTATTTTCATAAATTTAATAAAATATACAGCAATATACTGCTTAGAGTAGGCTAGAAAGCGCGGTATTTTCGTCACGATTCATAATATGTATTGGCATTGAAACATACGTATTTTCATTGTCTTGTTCTTGAAATTAAAAAAGTGCACATCCTATAAAAAAAAGGTTGTTATTATACAATTTATTGAAACTCGTGTCGTTTTTCCAAAAATTCAATTTATTTTTATTATTATTCTTATTCTTTACGATTGAAAAAAAATCTACTCGCCCTTTCTAAAAATTGTAAACAGCGACTTCAAGTGAACAACTTTCGCCTATTAATTTTTTCTTTCATAGCTTGCGTCGTTTGTCGAAAGGTTAAATTTTTCAATTTTTAATGTTATTTTTTACGAATAAAAGAAAAACTATCCGTCGTATTAAAAATTTATTATTGACTTTCTAGATCTTTTTTGTGTTCATAATTTTTGTCTTCTCATCTCTTTTTGTGTCTTGCAAAGTAAGACCGAAAAATGGAACTTTTAATTTTTTATTATTTTTTGTACGATCAAATTTTGAATTTTTGTTTTTTCGAACAAATAAAAGTTGTTATGATTATATTATTGAAAAATGTTATACAGATAAATTGCTAGATTTTCCAAATACTATGAATAGCCGTACATATAATTTTCGTACATATAATTATTTTTTCGAAAGTTATTGTGCCTACAGACTACAGACGGACAGACGGACACCGTCGCAAAAATAGTTTTTTCTGACTTATGGGGACTCAAAACGTGGAGATTTGATGAAACCCGACTAAGTCAAAGTTTACATAAAACCAATACCTTCTCATTATGATGAGGATGCAATAAAAAATAGCAACATGCTGTTTAAGGATGTAGAAAAAACCTGTCCGAATCTCAACTTGCGTTTTCTATTTTTTGTTCCTTTTGGGTTAAAAATAAATTATGTGTAAGGAAAAATGAATCGTTTATGATAAGAACCGTTATCCATCATCTATTGCATTTTCTGAGAGGTGTTTAATATACATTTGAATTATTTTTCGTAGAAGGGCATATAAAGTCTGATCGCTGGTGGCGTGAAGGCCCCTCGGCTTTTTTAAAAACATTTGAAAATTTTAATTTCTCAAACATATAATCTCATTCGAAACTTAAATGCGCATCTTCTTTTCCTCTTAAAAAAAGATGTAGCTCTGTGCATTCTTGAAATAATTTAAAAAAACACGAATTTTGAAAAGTGAAAAAATTCTGTTTTTTCTCGCTTCAACTCGCTCTAATTCACAGAATATTAAAGATTTTTACTTCAAATTTGGAGGAATTATATTTTAGAGTGTACTTTAAGTAGTAGAGTAGGTTAGATTTATTTGTTTTGTTATGAAAAATTGTTAATGGTGTTTTTCTAGGTAAGTATACGAAAATGGGTCTAATATTTTCAATCGCAAAGTCTATCGACGTAATTTTAAGCTATCAAAAACTTCCAGCGGATGAAATGTTCATTAGAATTTATAAAAGTTTTCTGTTGCAACGTCGTGAGCACATTACTCAGAAGGGCTTTTAGCTGGATAGGCACGGCCGTCCACGAAAGTTGGAGAATTGTATTTTTCAACATCAATTACTATGTTTTTATAATAATGTAAGAAATTATTTCAAACATTAAGTATAAACTAATTAATTTTAGTATGTAGTTCATAGTTTCTCACAACCGTGAGATGAGTTGTCACAGGGCACGACGAAATCAGAACGACAGGCCGGCGAAACCCTCGTGTTGTCTTGAGGACACCTCCGAGGGCACCAATCACAAGGACAATTACACGGAAAAAAAAGTTCATTAAACTTTCTTGAACTATTCCAAGAGTCGGGGATGAGAGCGAAACTTGAACAAATTTTCTATATTCTGTATAACTTTCAGGATTTAATTTAGAACAAACCTGGAATAACTCGACAAGAATTCTGTAAACTTTATATTGAACTCCGATTTAAAAAAGTTTATTAAAATATATAGAGAAATTCATGAAAGAATGCTGAAAACTTTCGTAGAAGTCACAATTGAGGTATTGAAAGTTTGTAATTACATCATTATAAGGTGTAAATACCTCAATTCAGTCAAATGTATAGAAAAATTCTTCAAAAAATGTTGAAAAATCTCATAGAAATTCGATTCGAAGTATTGAGTGCTTGTGAACTACTTCAATACAAGATCTATAGACTTCAGTTCTTTAAAATGTAGCTGCGCAGTCGCTACTGTGCACAGGCAGCGACTTTTCCGCATCGCTCCCGCGTGAAAAAAAAAGAATCCAAGTCTTAGAGAACATTAGCACGCGTTGAAAATTAAAATATTAAGTTTACCAATAACCGACACATCTCTAAATGGTAAGTGCACTACCCAGTAAAAAAACTAATTCGGGAGGATTGCGGTGAATTAACATATTTAAATTCACCCGAATTCTGCTTTCTGATTCGTTGAAACGATTTGGGCCAGAGCGAAATGAATGCGTGTCAATTCGCCTTAATTCGTGGTCGAGGTAATTTCGAAAAAAAATAATAAAAATTGCATGCATCGAGACTCGAACCAGCGATCTCAAGTGTATAAAGTCCAGAGGGCGACCACTGGGCTACGGGACTCATTGATATTTATTTGCAACGGATCCTTTATGCCGAGCGCGTCGGTTATAGCTTACGAATTCGATTTAATAGGCCAGCCTTTAACTGTATTCGCGCTGGCGAATTCTGCCGCATTTGGGGTTGACTTGAAATATCGCGAATTAAAATGAATTGGCGGACACTGAAAATAATTCGTGCTGGCGCATTCAAATTAATTAGACCCCCTAACAATTTTTCGCTGAATTCGGGCGAATAGGATAGTTGAAGACTTTATTACTTTTGACGAATTTACACGAATTCATCACCATTTCCAATTCGAGATTGTCGCAAAGCAAGATTCACGGGGGCTCCTGGCGAATTCTTCTCAATTCGTCCCAATTGGTTTTTTTTACTGGGTACCCAGGTGCACCGGAACGTGCAACAGGTCGCTTAGTACGTATTTTACGAGAACTTTAAAAAAATTTAAATTATGTCAGTAGCCAAAATAACTACCAATGGTGATTGGACTATCAGGATGCACCGGATCAAGTACCAGGCAGTTTAGCAAGCATTCTAAAAGAACTTTTTTGAAATTTCAATTGTGTCAACATCCGAAATAACTACCATTGGCGAGTCGACGATCAGAGTGCACCAGAACGTGCACAAGGTCGTTCGAGTCGGCATATACGAGAACTTCTTAACAATTTTAATTGTTTCAATCCCTAAAATAACTAGCAATTATGATTCGACGATCCGGGTGCACCGGATCGCGCACCAGGAAGCTTAACACGTATTTTGCAAGAACTTTTTTAAAATTAAAATTGTGTCAACATCCAAAATAATTAACAGTGGTGAGTCGACGATCCGGGTGCACCGAGTCGCGTACCAGGTAGTTTAGCACGTATTCTACGAGAACTTTTTAAAAATTTGAATTGTTTCAACCGCAAAATTAACTAACGTCGACTCACCGTTGGTAGTTATTTTGGCTATTGACACAATTTAAATTTTCGCAAAGTTCTTGTAGAATACATGCTAAGCGACCTGGTGCACGTTCCGGTGCATCCTGATCGTCGACTCACCATTGGTATTCATTTTGGCTATTGATACAATTTAGATTCTAAAAAAGTTCTCGTAGATGACGTCTTGAACGACCTGGTGCACGTTCCGGTGCACCCGGGTAGTGGACTTACCATTAAGAGATGTGTCGGTTATTGGAAAACTTAAGATTTTAATTTTCAACGTTAAAAATTGAAATGGATTCAACTTTTCCCATGTCATATCTTATTTAATCAATTCAAAAAATATATAATTAGGAATTCAACTTTTAACATTTTTTTCAATGCAAGCCTTTAATTTTATATAAGTTATATAAACTTATTCTATATAGCTATATAACATCTTATTAATCTTGAACCTACTAGAACTTATAACTGAAAAAGAATTTGAGATTAAAAAATGTTTCGAAATTTAAAATGTCCAAAATTTTGAAAATTTCAAAGATCCCGAAATTTTGTACTTACCTGAATTTTCTAAATATGATATTCTTGAAATTACTGACATTATAAATATAGATAGATGAACGTTTATTCTTCAGCCTGCTGGCCTTGAAAAATTGACTTGCTTACACTTCCATTTTTACAGAATATTCTTAAAACTAACCCTTAAAGACTAACATCCATCCATTCCTTATCTCTAAGTCGCACGCTTTTATCGCCTTGCCTTCCTCGCTTCGCCTCGCCTCGCACGCATGTCCCTACTTTTTCGCATTGCCTCGCTTGCCAACCTCTGTTTTCGCTCTAATACCTACTACTTATCTACTATTTACAATATTTACATGTTACTTATATCTACTTATATCACTCCCTTCACCCATGCTACTGCCCTTTTTCCCCCCTTTTCATGAAACAGTGCCTCCATGCTTATCTCACTTCTGTCCACCTCCACGCACTCCTCCAACCAGTGCTCCACTCTTGCATCCCCCTTTCCACACAGTTCACATATCCTCTTCTCCCGAGGGGACATTATAAATTTAAGACTCCAGAAATTTCGAAATTCCGAAATTACTAAACTAGAATTTTCAAATCACAAAAATTTGTTACACAGCCCTGCACAGCTGTAGCTTATATTTTAGATATTTTTTATACTACAAGTTATGTTAGCTGCGAGGATTTGTTAGGAGCTGCGAGGCTTTGTTAGGAGCTGCGAATGCGTAGGTAGAGGGTTCGAACCAACAGCGAATAAGAATTTTAATAGTGTGAGATTATTAGTATAGTGATTGTTTGTGTAATAGTAAGTAATTATGTACTTAAATATGTGAACAAATATTAAAGCATAATGATAGTAATAATGATAATAAAAAATATTATTTTTTCTAGGCTTAAAATCGGCCATAATTTTCTAAAACTGTTCTCTATAGTGTTGAGACTTCTCCGATGTAGACTGTATACTAGCTGGAATTTTATATTTTCTAGAACTATTCTACGTTTTTCGCATCCTGCCTCCTAACAGAGAATACGTCACCTCATCCTTTACATTTTATAGAACTCTGTATTACATCTCGTAGAATAGTGCTACGCAATGTAAAACCAACAAGATTTTAACTTTCACTAAACTACCTGTCGTATTCTCTACTATAGGACTAGTTCTATAAAATTTAAGAAATTTTTTTTCCGTGTACTCGCATCGAATATTTTCGGTACAGACGTTGCAGCTCTCTTTTAAGGTCTTGATACCTCTCCTCTTTTGCTTTCTCCTTTGCAGTGATGTTGTATTCGGACGGAGCCGAGAATTCGATCACGAATATAGTTCGTTTCTCGAAGTCTTAAAGAACAATGTCAGGCCTCGAGTGTGCAACGAATACTAGCTGCCCGAAAATCGTAGTTCCATAAAATTTGGCACTTCTCGTTTCGGACAATTGACTCTATATCCCTTGGAGCGTTCGGCAGG
Source organism: Andricus quercusramuli (assembly GCA_932178445.1). Taxonomy (NCBI): domain Eukaryota; kingdom Metazoa; phylum Arthropoda; class Insecta; order Hymenoptera; family Cynipidae; genus Andricus; species Andricus quercusramuli. The sequence continues at coordinate 37,518 of CAKNXH010057493.1, read as the reverse complement.
GCAGGGTCGCGACCAACACCGAAAGAGCGACAAAGATGGTAATAAAGTACTCTTAGGGTCACATGATGATAGCATGTGTTCTAGGTACACAGCGTGTGCACGACACGATCTGCACCTATCACTGGGAACTTCTTGACATAATATGCGGTCGCGGTATGCTAAGGTGGAAATGGCACCGTCCTGGCATGCGAAACAAAACCCTCTGTACCTGAACTGAGTCCTGATGATTTGAGGAAAGCAAAAGATTGCTCCTTCGACAAGGACTGTTTTTCTACATTTCTGTGAAAGTTTCCGTGCATATGCTTGTCGAGTAGCTCTTGGTGAAATTTTCCAACCTCTGCTTTCTTTACTTCGGCTTTTAGACGTGAAGCATCTAGATGGACTAATGCACTTTCCTCACTTCTGATGTTAAAATTCAGGCCAAGGGTCTCGGCCGCTTGCTCCGCGGAAAAAAAGGAATGCTCCTTCGCCAATCATCTCGTGGTTCCTGACCATCTTTAGGAAAGGATCTCTGCCATTCATAACAATGCTAGCTGTACTTAGAAAAATTCGGTTATGAAGACACTAGAGATTCAAATGTCCGCGTCCACCTTGACGGCGTGAAATGTATAATCGCGGAACTGACGAATTGATATGCTAGCTTTTGTGCATATGCATGGTCTCACGTGTCACGGGTGCCCTGAGGTTAATTTTTTTCGAAAGTCTTGTCACTTCGAAAATCATTGCAGATCTAGATTCTAGATCATTTTTTACGTTCAAACACGCAATGACGGAAATCGCAGATAGTGCCGTCTTTTTTTAAGGCCACTTTGAAAAAAAATTGTTCATAAATTATAATACTTTTTAAGACACATGCATGATTTCAGCCCTTTTCGATGCCTATGAAGCGGGGCTAAAGCTCCACTTTTTACTCCCTAGGGACTGAAAAGTGACGTCAGAGACGAATAATGAAGATTATGCATTTCATCAGCTTGCATTTTATGATTATCAGCCCACTCACAGTAAAAACTGAGAAGAAATTTTGGTTGCAGTTAATAGAATTTGGCGGTTATTTATGGAAAGTTACCATATATACCTGTAAAATTACCATAAATCGCTGAAATTTTCCATAAATTTCCGGAAATTTATGGAAAATTCCAGTAATTTATGGTAATTTTACAGGTCAATATGTTAACTTACCATGGAATACGCAAAATTCATTTTTACAAATTTCCATAAATTTCCGGAAATTTATGGAAAATTTCGGTATTTTATGGTCATTTTACAGGTATATATGGTAACTTTCCATAAATAACCGCCAAATTCTATCAACTGCAACCAAAATTTCCTCTCAGTTTTTACTGTGAGTGGGCTGATAATCATAAAATGCAAGCTCATAGATGCATAATCTTCATTATTCGTCTCTGACGTCACTTTTCAGTCCCTAGGGAGTAAAAAGTACTTTTCAGTCCCTAGGGAGTAAAAAGTACTTTTTACTCCCTAGGGAGTAAAAAGTGGAGCTTTAGCCCCGCTTCATAGGCGTCGAAAAGGGCTGAAATCATGCATGTGTCTTAAAAAGTATTATAATTTGTGAACAATTTTTTTTCAAAGTGGCCTTAAAAAAAGACGGCACTATCTGCGATTTCCTTCATTGCGTGTTTGAACGTAAAAAATGATCTAGAATCTAGATCTGCAATGATTATCGAAGTGACAAGACTTTCGAAAAAAATTAACCTCAGGGCACCCGTGGTGTGGTGACATCAAGGGCCTTGAGCTCGTTCTTCGTCCATTGAACCACCCCAAACGAGTAGAGTAGAACCGGGACAGCAGGCATGTTAGTCGCAGATACCTTGTTTAACGCCGACAGAGTGGAAGACCAAATCTGTCGAAGAAGATGCTTGTATCTGCTTCGGAGAGACTCCTTCACTGATGTTAAGTACTGAATGCGGCTTTGAGGCACGCCAAGGTATGTATAGGTCTCTCCAGTATTAAGATGTCTAATAACGCTTATATCCACAAGCTCAGGGTCCTTGGGAACGCCAGTAATCTTTCCTTTCTTCAGATGAATTTTGGTACACTTGTCCAAACCAAAGTCCCTCCCAATCTCTACTGTGTGGTTCTTGACGATATTTATGGCAGTTTAAAGTTAGCTTTTACCAGAGGCATAGATCTTCAGATCATCCATATAAAATACATTACTGACCTTATGCTCGCGCTGATTAGTGTCGCCACATATGTATCCAGGAGAATTTCGTAGTGCGAGAAATAGAGACAGAAGTGTGATGCAAAAAAGCAAAGGGCTCATGGTATCACCTTGAAATACGCCACTCTGGAAGGTGACGTTGCTCGTTGTCAAACGATAATTCCTAGATGAGATGGGAAATGTAGTTTTCCAAAGAGTCATCAATCTCTCCATGCATCTCACTATGTGTGGATGTACCTTCAAGCTTTCTAACAGATAGATGATAAGTCTATGAGATGTTGAATCGAAAGTTTTTCGGTGGTCGATCCAGGTCATTGGCAGGACGAGCTGATGGGCTGCAGCGTCTTTAGAGATACACCTCTCAATTAGCAGGTTCTCTCGAAAGCCTGCTACACCTTTTTTCGAGCCACATTGTTCGTACATCTCTCGCTATACAGGCTCAATTCGCCGAACATCCCTGTTTTTTAGGACAGCTGTAAGATCTTACACTGTGTGTTCAAACAAATTATTGGCCACTGCGAAATGGGCGTCTCCAAATTTAAATATGAGGTGAATATGCGGACCAAATGCTGGTGTGTAAAACTAAACTTCTTCCACCAGAAGTTCTTGATACAATCTGGTCCAGAAGCGGAAAAGTTCTTCGTGCCTCTAAGATCTTTTTTCACCTCTTCGGCAGTGACTGATGAACATTCGTCCTCAGATTTTATGAGGTTATGGAAAAACTACTGGAAGCGGATGATATTGTCAGTATCTTCTTTCAACTCTAGTGTTTTCGGGATCTTGTACACCTCTCTTCAAAAAGTCTCTACCTCCTTGTGCTTGGGTGGATTTTTTACAGAAACAGGGAGATGGCTGAAGGGGCGCGATGGGTCAGCGAGAAACTGTTGATTCACCCTGATCCATCCCTCCCTCTTTTGTATTCTCCTCCTTGCGTCGGCTAACAGCCGTATTTTGTAAACAATATGCTGCTTAATTGTCAGCAGCTTTGACTTGTTTAGTGTATGATTCAAGATCCTTAGTCCTTGGGCGAACTCTCAAACCCTTTCCGTGAACGGTCCACCAGATGTTATGTAGTCAATCACACATTGAACGCGGGACGCATTCTGTCTTGCCCATCCAATTTTCTTGTTCAGTTGATGCAAGCGTCTTTTGGTCTTTTGATCCATCTTCGGTTTTAGCTTTCGATTGTATCAGCCAAAGTTCTCGCAACACCATAAACTGAGAAATTGATGGTCCAGAGGTCGGACTCTTGCGAGACATCTCGACGAAGGGAGGCATCCATTTCAGCCAGATCTTGGGGCTTAGGAAGAACTTGCATGTTAATGTTCCTCCTTATACACCCGGATAGTATGTGTTCTAGGTACTCAGTATGTGCATGGCACGCTCTGCACCTATCGCTGGGAACTCCTTGGCAGAAAATGCGGTCATGTTATGCTAAAAAGGAAGGTACTCCAGATGTCTCTCGCAGGGGGGTATATATATAGTTAAAAGTTTGTCATGGAGACAACCGCAGGATTTCGCCGGGAGCGGGTGCTAATCTGAAAAATTGCACCCGCTTCCTGCGAAATCGCGGTTAAATTTCATCAGTAACCACGTCTCGCGACCATGAGATGGGTGGTTACAGTCTGCGACGAATTCAATACGATGATCCGGCAAAAATGCAAAAGTCTTGTGCACCCTGAGGACACGGAGGGACCCAAGGACGACCGCCGTCCGCATTTTCCCCGCAAGTGTCTCAGCATTTTGTTGACACGCAGGGATGCTCCTCAGGCTATTAACCAGTGAAACCTTGGCACCTCCAAGAGCGCCGATGATCAAGACGATTAGCTTAACGGAATGTTCCGGGTATAAGCGTCGCAACTCCCTTATAAGGTCTTTATACCTCTCTTCCTTTTCTTTTTTCTTGGCTGTGACGTTTTTGTCCGCTGGTGCCGAAAATTCGATAACGAACATGGTTCGTTTCTTGAAGTCAAGGAGAACTATATCAGGCTTCGAGTGCGCAACAGAAACAATTGTCGAGAATATGAAGTTCCAGCATATGCGGCACTTCTTATTTTCGACAATTGACTGTATTTCTTCAGGAGCGTTTAGCGGAGAGGTATTTGGGCTAATGCCGTAAGTGTGGCAGAGATGGTAATAAAGCACTCTTAGCGCCGCATTGTGCCTTTGGATACAGGTCATTCCCGCATGAGTTGGATAACTAGATAGTATGTGTCCTAGATGCTCGGGGTGTGCATGACACGCTCTGCAGCTATCATCGGGAATGTCTTGACTCGAAATGTGGCGACGGTATGTTAAAGTGGAAATGACACCGTCTTGACATGCCAAAATGAAACCCTCCGTGCCCGACTTCAATCCGGGTGATCTAAGGAAAGCAAACGTTAGCTCATACGACATCAACTGATCTTCCATATTTCTGTGGAAGATGCCGTGCATCCTCTTGTCGAGGAGCTGTTCGCGGAAGTTTTTCTCCTGTGCTTTCTCAATATGGGCTTTCAGGAGTGAGTACTCGAGATGGATAAGGTTTGATGCATTTTGCTCACCTCTGATATTGAAGTCGAGGCCGAGTGTTCCAGCAGCCTCCTCCGCTGCTTTATACAGAAAAGCCCCGTTGCCCACTTCCTCGTGTTTCCTGACAATTTTAAGAAGACTGTCTTTTTTCAAATTACACCAAAAAAAATTGTTGTTCAAGAAACTTTTTTCCGCAAATTCAACATGCTATTTTAGTGCCCTGAGCAACATTGAATTTATTATTTATTGTAATGATTCGTGATTCGGATTCTTTTTCTGGAGATTTAATTGGCTTATTGCTTCGCAGTTCGGTAAATGCATTAAATTTTCTTTGAATTTCTAGAGCCTCTTTGATAAGAGTTTTAAAAGTTTAATCCGCGTTATCTTTTGATATTATCTCTATTTCTGAACGTAAACCCCTTTTAAAACTTCAAACCACATCATCTTCTAAATTTGCTTTAAACGTGTCATCCGTGGCACCATCATTGCCTAATTTATGCGCATCTTCGATCCTATCTGCTAATTCTTTTATTCGCGCAGCGTATGATATAACATTTTCTTCATCCCAAATAAATATATTGCCTAGTTCTCCTTGCAGCTGGTATACACTTTTCGCGGGGGCATAAACCTTTTTTAATTTTTCTATTAATTCATCTAAGGTTTGAAACGTGTTTCCGAATATGTCTTTTTGGCGCTTCTCCGCTTAATGTACTTCCAACTAATCTAGCAAGATTCTTATGTGCCTATGTGGGAATTATAGCTTTTGCTTTTGTACATCCCTCTATAAAATGAGCTAAAGGGGTGTTACTTCCGTCAAAAATAGAGATTATTTCGAGCGCGTCGCGGAAGGAAACTTGTTGATTAGTTGGCAGTCTCATTTCTTTCTGTGTTGTCGAGTCTTCGTCGCTTGCTGTGTCGTCTCAATCGTGCTCACTTATGATTTATTCGCGATTCAAATCAGGAAATGAGTTTTCTTTTGATTTTTCCTTACTAATTCGCTGAGAGTGCGTTGAACTTAATAACGATTTTACATTAGTCTGATAATCGATCACGTGATCAATAGTTAAAGTTTTATTTCGATCTATAGAACCACTAATTAAACTTGAATTTGTGTTGATCAAGGTAGTATTTCCGGGATCAATAAATGCAGAACAGTCAAAATTACTGTTTTCTGAATTATCACTACCAAATTCTAAATATATTTTTTCTAATTCTTTATCAATATTGATTTTATTTTCCCTATCACTCTCAAGCCCGTTCTTATTTAATTCTACTTGCTTGGCTAATTGAGGGTTTTGTTTGGCAAGATTCCTTGTAATGGTTTTTTGAATATTCCCCAAATCTACAGGTTTTTTATTCGGCATTGATTATACTTATATTCGGACATATTCCACAGCAGTAATATATAAAATGTAAATGTTGCAAGTTACCCGTCTTCGTTGAAGTTCTCTGTGCTTAAAAATGTGTATGAAATAAACGTATTATAACAAATTATATATTGGCTCTCTTTTGTTTGGTTTCCCGGCCGATGCACCATAAAAAGGTTGTATATCACGCAATAGAAAACGCAAAATACCTTCCTTTTTAATTAGGTTCCTCGTTTTAGTTGAGATAATGAAATTAGAGTTATTAAAATTAGGACTTACCGGTTATCGATGCGATTGAAGAATCAAATGAAATATAGATGGTCTCCGTGTAGTGGTGTGGAAGAAGGTGTTGTGCACCTTGATGTGAATGATGTTGATGAAAACACCAGTGGGTCCAATTCCTGATGGAATTAGTTCGAAGTTTTCCAGGATGGGAAATCCCAGATTCGGGTTTCCCAGTGCACAACACTTTCACAAGGGCACACACACTAACAAGCGAGACATACCGGATTGAGGCACGAGACACTGGACAGTCGAATCGGTGAGAACCGTAGGAAATAGAGAAGAGTTGAACGGAACTATAACTTCTAATTTCTGAATGACCCACGTTGGTCCGTTGAGTTTTTATAGGGCCTATGGTGACGTCCCTGCATGCTGCGACGACTCTGTATACGCATACGTCACGAATATATATGGATATACTATACGGCTTGTAATGTTTTCAGTATATCTATAGCTATGTCCTCCAATTTCCACGTGCTTTTAGGCTCTATAGTCTACGCGTCTATGGCTAGACAGTGTACGCTACGAATTACAATGTTCTTACTATAGTCTATACGCTACACCTCTACTCTCGTGCTGAATATATGTGTATATATATATATATATATAAATACATAAATACACATACATCTATTGAAAGCAACACCCAACTGTGCAAAATACACGCCCCATATATTTTATATATATATTAGTATAAGCATGCAAATATATAAATATATAAATCAATATATTAACATATATATATATACTTTACGGGACGTGAAACTTGCATATGTAGGCAGTGGGAGCAAAAGAAGTAGGGGAAGTCGTGATGTGCGATAAGTGGGAGGGTACTGTACTAACACTAAAAACACCCCAATTTTTTCGAAAAACGTCAAATAATGCAATTTTTATCATAATAACAGTAATTAAATTACTGAAAAGCTTGTTCATTATCATATGAGGTTCATGATGCAAAACTAATCTTAGGTGGCAGCACGGAGCCGAGTACTAGACCCTCTGTCCATGAGATACGAATCATATAGCATTCGTAAAAGGCTGATAAATCCTTTTCTGACTGTCATATGCAAAGTGATGTTAGGTTTTCTATAGTTCACCATATATCCCATTGTATGTATAAGTTCCACTGAAAGTATAAAATACTTTCGTATATGAGCACTAAACATACATTTAAAGATTATTTACCCTCATATATTTAATTATGAGCAACCGTACACCTAGCACCATATTTTGTCGTCGCTCATCGACAGAGGGTCTAGTACTCGGCTCGGTGCTGCCACCTTCGATTAGTTTTGCATCATGAACCTCATTATTTTAATATAAACTACTTCCAATGATAATACCAGCAAGGCCGTAGTCAGGGGAAGGTTATGAGGCGGGTTTGATCTCCCCCATGGACATAAGAATAGGAGGGGACTAGGCATGGCGTAGCGGGGTTGATGCAACGACCTGGGCGGTATACCATCTTGGATTGCTAAACCGGTATTGTGAGAGAAAGAGATGACTATTCTCCTTCTCTCACTAACTCCTCTTACTTTTGCAAACCAACATGATCAATTCCCCCTTGCAGCTTATAATCAATCCCAGCGCCTAAGTCAGGAAGAATGTGGCTAGTCCCATCCTATTCCTATTCGCTCTATAAAATGTAGGCAATTGCAAAGTTTTTCAAGTTAAAAACAAATCTTTTCCAAAAATCAAGCTCAGCAATTATCTTTGAAATTTTTTAAACTTTTTTCCACAAAAAATATCCAGATTAGTTAGAAATTGTAGATTGAATTTTAATTTGAAGAAATAAGTTCATTTTTTCCCACTGTGTGTGTCTTTGGGGGAGGGGAGCAACATGACGGTAAAAAAACACTTTCTGAAAGAGCGATATTTTTAAAAGTGAACCAGGGTTATAGAAATATAACGTAAAGAGATCAAAAATATTGATTTCATAATCTCAGAAATGACTACCCGGAATTTCTATTGTAATTATTACCCATATTAATGAAAGTGTAACATATTTATTCAATATTATAATTGTACAAGCACATTTATATATTATTCAAAACTTTAATTCGATGAGAAAGAATTTAATTCAGTAATAAGAATTAAAAAAAAGGATTCCAAATTTACTGTGAACGATTTTAAAATTCTCTATAATGATGTAATTATAATTGTTGACGTACCTTCACGGGTTGAAAGTTTGGATTTTCTATGTAAGGTTTCAGTCGATTTATCATGTCTTCAGTGATATTTTCTTTATTGAAGTTTTCAAGAGTGATGAGAAAGTTACCTGGATCAGCTAGCATTTGACTGCCTGGAGTTCAGTAATCAAAAACCTTTCCCCCTGGAATCGTTCCTGGTTACTGAAATTATTGAAATTTCACGTAGGTTATTATGTCTAGGTGAATGATTGTGAACACTAGCCTTGCCCTAGGTGGCTTGGCAGTTGAGCTAAAATTTCCTGCACTATCTTGTTTCACTTTGACGGCCTGAAATATGAATGAAAATTGAATTCAGGGTAAAATGAAGTATACTGATTTGAAGGGAAAAAGCCTGTGACGGCACAAAAAACCCTTTTCATTCAAGAAAACACACTTTTCACATGAGGAAAATAGAGGCACACACTCATATTATCGATTTAGATAGGTAGATTCACCTGGAATCTTTGCCAGTGAAGGCTGTTTTGGTTTGATTTTTCGCAAGGTATGCGATGCAACCCAGTAGGTTACAGAAAAGCGAGGGAGCTCCGCACGCGATTTTCTCTCGAATTCAACTGACTGATTTTCCGGAGGATGCGTGAGTCCTGCCAGATTTCGCCGCAGCACTGTACGGTGCTGCCGTCATGGAAGGATTTTAAGCCCAACTCCCTTGTACATACTAGATCATACACATACATATACAATCACACATTCAATGCGCTCACAGAAGTAAGAAAACTACTATTTCAATATAGACAGGGGTGTTACGACGTAACATGCTTCCCGCGAAAGCTGCGGAATGAGTTTATTTACAGTGAATGGAGCAGAGTAAGACTGAACTAGAATCGTACTTAAAAAAAATAATCAAATAGAAAATCTTATTTAGAGAACAACGCTATGATTAACAATTTACAAACAAACAAACGTGAGTATTTAAAGCATGTTAAAATCAACATCAATCTTTGGTTCACTTAATGGCCTGTGAAGACTATGCAAGTATAGTCATTACTGCTCTGTTTATCATCACAAAAATATAAAAATATGCTAGAACAACAATTAAAAATAGAATAGGATTGCTATTTGGTAGCATGAACTAGAATTAAAACTAGATAAATATATGTTCGAGTAACCGATGAACAACTTAAACCTGACAAACTCATCAGGCAATAAAGTCTTTGACACTAGTCAATTAAGTAGCAGGTAACATGTTTTAACTCAGCTGAGGAAGAATGCCATTTTTGACGAATTTGGAGTTTGTTGAGATACTCTTTGTGCCATTTATTCCAAAAGTCCTACCTGGGAACTTGTATGTCGATAGCCGATTATCAGGAACTGAAACAAAATTATTTTCTGGTGAAAAAATTGAAGGGTCTACCAATAAGTAGGTGAGCAGGAGTTATGGCAAGAGAATCGTTAGGGTCAGAGGAAAGCGTATACAATGGCCGTGAGTTTAAGATGGCTTCAATTTCAATTAGCAGAGTATTGAGTTGCTCATTAGTGAGCTTTTGATCCTTCAAAATACGCTTAAGATGATGTTTAAAGCTTTTCACAGCAGGTTCCTAAATGCCACCGAAATAGGGGGAAAGAGGTGGATTAAAATGTCATTGAATCCTTTTCGAAACCGCGAGGTTTCCAATAACTCGCTTGAACTCTGGAGTATAAAACAGCTTGTAGATCACAAGAAGTTCTCGATTGGCTCCCACAAAATTGGTGCCATTGTCGGAATATATGTTTTCAGGAATACCTCTCCGGCCAATGAATCGACGCAAAGCAGCTAAGAACCCTTCACTCGAGAGATCGGTTGCGAGCTCAATATGCACAGCCTTTGAAACCATACACACGAACACACAACCGTAAGTTTTCAGAAAACTTTTGTTCCGCTATTTTTTCTCTTTGATAAGAATAGGCCCGAAGAAATCGACACCAGTACAACGAAAAGCTGGAGATTGATTTACTTGAGGCTCTGGTAAATCAGCCATTTTAGCATGCATCATTCGGGGTTTCTGACCAATACATTCGACACACTTGTGGATTATACTTCGAACTTGATTTTTTCCATTATGAATCCAGAAACGCTCACGAATATCGTATAGAGTTGTTTGAATGCCAGAATGAAGATTCCTCTCATGTACATCACGAATAATAAGGTCCGACACATGATGTTTACTTGGAAGTAAAAGAGGATGTTTTTGATTATAAATTAGTTTTGCTTTCTTCAAACGACCACCTACTCTGATCAACCCCTGTTCATCAGCAAACGGACTGATCTCATCCAACCTAGTATTTCTCCTATACGGAGCAATGACTGTGCCCGGAGGATGCTTCTGAGCAATCTGAAGAAGTTTCATTTCTTTAGTGAAGTGTTCACGTTGGATCATACTGATGACACAAATCTCAGCTAATATGACTTCTGAACAGAGTAATGGAGGAACTAATTCCAATATCTTCTTCATCCGTTCCTTGCTATCAGTAACCTCCGGAAACAACTTAATAGCCTTTCCTTCGGATTTCAACCCTTTCCAACGACGAACATAAGCTAGAACCCTAACAAGTTGTTGATAATTGGAAAAGTGTGAATAAATGTCACTGAACGACGGATACTTTATTAGACAAATGCCTTTCTTTAAGCCAGGAACTTCAGTCAATGATGACCCTATCGACGAGGGCTATTCTTCCTCAGGAAGAGCTAGCCAGCTGGGACCAGAAGTCCAAAGTGAGCTTCTCATGAACTCGGATGGTAGTTGTCTTCTCGAGAGAGTCAGCTGGGTTGTCTTCCGAACGGACATGTCTCCATTCGACCTGATCTCCCAGAGCCTGAATTTCGGCAACTCTGTTAGATTCAAATGTTCTCAATAAATGAGGAGCCTTTTCAAGCCAGCAAAGCACAATTGTTGAATCAGACCAAAAAATGATTCGATTTATGGTAAAATCGAATTGTGATTTCGACTCGACATAAAGCTTCTTAAGCATCACTGCGGCGGAGAGCTCTAGACGAGGAATAGTATATGGCCACTCAAAGAGGCAACTCTAGATTTGCTGCATGCGAGCTTGATAGTTACAGCATTATTACAATCAATCGACTTGATAAAAAGAAACGCACCATAACCATGGATGCTAGCATCACAGAACCCATGAACCTCTACAATCGCTGGACGAGGACAAAGTACATGTCGAGATGTTGAGAAATCCTGTAAACAGGGAAGCTGGTCAGCTAAAGATGTCCACTTAGTGTGGATTTCTTGTGGAAGGGATTCGTTCCATGTAATTTTGGCCTACCAGCACTCCTGAATCAAGACTTTCGCGTACAGAATAACAGGCCCCAGCAAACCGAGAGGATCATAAATCTTCGCGACCTCAGACACGAGCTTCCGTTTAGCTGAAGTGGCTTGAGCGTCTATGGTTTTCACAGAGTAATTGAACACGTCTTGTTCTAAATTCCAAACGATGCCAAAGGTTTTGTGGATAGAACTATTCACAACTCCATATTCTAGATTAAAGATTTTCTTGTCGATATTGTCTAATGCGGCGACCTGATTCCAAGCCCATTGCCTGATAACAAAACCACCATGACTCAGAAGCTCAATCATTTCATCCCGAATGCTGAGAACCTCTTTAATCGAATCAGCCCCAGAGATGAAATCATCGACATAAAAATCACGGACGAGAAGCTTCCTAGCACGAGGGAAGTCTGCTGCTTCATCATGAGCAAGCTGGTGAAAAGTTCGAATAGCGAGAAAAGGAGCAAATTAAATGCCGAAAGTCACGCTATTGAGAACAAAAGTGCGAATTTTTCCTTGATGATACCAGCAAACTTTCTGATATTTCCTGACATCGGGATGAACGAGAATCTGCCTGCACATTTTCTCGATGTCAGCTGTTACAACGTAATTATGCGTTCTGAAACGTAAAATTTGTTCATAAATGTTATCTTGAAGAGTAGGACCAGGCATGAGTACGTCATTGAGGAAAATTCCCGTGGAAGTTGTAGCTGACGCATCGAAGATTGGTCTACACTTCGTGGTTTCACTGGATTCTTTGGATACCGCGTGGTGAGGGATATAGTAAACATCGTCTCTGTCCCCTTCACAGAGGGACATATTACCTAAAGTAGTGTATTCCTCCATAGCTTTACTATACTGTGCCTTGAATGAAGGATTAGCTTCGAACTTCCTCTCGAGAGAATAAAAACGCTGCAATGCCTGTCTACGTGATTGACCCAATTCGAATTCATTGTCTCGAAACGGAAGACGAACAATGTATCTGCCGGAATTATCACGCTGAATGTTCTCCACATAATGTCGTTCGCAAGCCAGATCGTCACGAGACTTTGAAGGCTCATGATTAAGATCCTCAATCACCCAAAAATGCTCGAGAAGTCTATCCAATTCCACGACATTGCAAGAAGTTTTGGACGACGATATGAGTGAATCAGAACCCCCGGCAACTATCCAACCTAAGGTAGTTTTCTGAAGAACAATTTGAGACTCGTTGTGATCAAGCCTGATCCGACCTACGGACAATACAGACAGGGTAGTCCCTGCTGCGATTAAGGCATCAACTGGTCTGGGGACATGAAATTAAGGATCAGCGAGTTTTACGTTTTTGGTCATTCTGAAAAGTTTACGAGGAAACATTTCATTAGGCACATATTCCGCTATTTTTGGAACTACTAAAAAGGTCAATTTACGTTTGAAATTATTGTAAACAGATTGAAAAGTAGCTTTAACAAAATGGTTTGAAACAGTGCTCATACCGTCAACTGCTCCAATATTAATGGTACGAGATTATCTAGATAAATTTAATCTTTTAACGAACTCTTCAGTCACCAAATTGACCGTTGAACAAGAATCTAGTAATAGACGAGCTATGGAACATTTTCCTCGATTATTATGTAATTTCACAACCGCAGTGGTCATCAACAGGGAGTCAGATGGAAAGGCATTAGATGTGAAAGACTGGCGTGTTAGTCATTGTTTTGAAGTGGAGGCAGTGGACGCCTTGGCTTCCTTTTCATTTTGAGGGTTTTCAATATCAGGGGTTTTGTTGCGGAACTTCTTTTCGGCATGGAGTAAGGTATGGTGATCCCTTTCGCACGTCTTACATCGTTTTTCACTTCTACAAGGGAAGGGATGTGCATGAAGACAATTACGACAGAGTTTCGCCCTCTTCACAAAATCCCATCGGTCTTGAACCTTGTTTTCACCAAACGTAGGACACTTGAAAAGACGATGTCCCTCTTTGCACCTGGGGCACACCATAGAAGAGTTAGAGGAATCTGATGCCGTAGTGGCAAACGAACGTGTCTCGGTTTTAGATACCTTGCCTAGAGAAGTATTAATTTTATCGCCGGTTTGCTTCTTGGAAAGGCGACTGCTTGAGGAAAGTTTGCCTAATTGGTGGAGCCTAAAGATAGTGTCTTCGACGAAACTAAACAACTCATCGAGCTTCGGAAGTTTATTCCCTTCCAAGCGATCTTGCGTCCAAGAAACTACGCTTTTAGGAAAACACCTCTCGATGATTCGAATCACGATCTCTTCGTTAACAACGATGTCCATTTGTTTCAACATGCTGACAAGCTGACGAGCTTTGTTTATACGGTCTGCTAAATCGGCTTCCCTTGCTTCAGAAAGATTTGGAAGATCTAGAAGAGCATCAATGTGCTCGGCCACTATAATGCGCTTCTGATCATAGGAATAACACAGTGCCTTCCAAGCGAGAGGATAATTATTGCCACTAGGAGGAAGGTGTTTGACAATGCCATATGCCAAACCGGAGAGAGCTTTGACTAACAGGGAATGTTTTACATAATTACTCGTGTTAGGACGCTCATGAACAAGAGCTACGTAACTATGTTTCCAAGCGACCCATTCCTCATGATCACCTTTGAAAGTAGGGACTTGTATTTCTGAAAGCTTAGGTATGTGATACTGTTCAGTAAACGTGAGGTTGGTAGTATTTAGTTAAGGAGTTTTGTCAAGTTGTTCAGTGCTTTGTAATTTTTTTACTTGAGCAAGAATATCATAGTACCTTGACTCTATGTCAGGGAAAACGTCAACTTAGTTGAATGCAACTCTGCGTTGACAGGGTCCGGCGAATCACCGTCTAGATATATCTTGAGAGATTCAATGCGTTTCTGAAAAGCCTTTGCCTTTTGCACACAGTGTGTAATACGCTATGATTCTTCAGCCATTATGAAGAGTTTCTAATACAAATTTAATCATTTAAGTTGAGCTATTTGTAACTAATAAAAGGTTAACTGTTTGAATAAACTAAATACACCAGTTACAGTTTTCTAACAACTCAAATGTCGAATTTAATTGTCAGGTACGGAACCAATTATATTTAATAAAAATATATTAAGTGCAGATATTTGTAACTAATAAAAGGTTAACTGTTTGAATAAACTAAATACACCATTTAAAATTTTTTAACAACTCAAGAGTCGAATTTAATTGTCAGGAATCGCAAAATATTAAAATGTGAAACATTCAAAATTTGAGATTACAGACCTAACCTAAACTCCTGGATATCACAAAGAATTTTGGCGTGTCGTGCAACACGCGTTGCCGCTATCGATAGGGAACCGAAACCTAAGAGATCGATTATCGCAAGAGTGCCCGTTGCGAGAGACGTTGCAGCCAACAGTGTGCTTGGTTGCTCGCTGATTTCTAAGAATCAGCGAGCTGAGCGACTCAGAGAAATAACGTTTTCAAAATTATAATGGAAGTATGTGTGAATATTATCTAGGTTTAAATAACGAACTATTCATGAAATTTGCGATAAGGAATTAATGTTGCTGAAAATAAGAAAGATAGAAAGCGACTGTGAATGAGACAGAGAGACTTATCTGAGTAACATCCAACGTTGTTTGCTTGATGCGGCGGCCGACCGGGTGGCGAGGCGTCCTGAGATGGGAGCGACGGCGATGAAGCAAAATTGATGTTGTTGGATGTATGAGAAGCTGCGATTATCCTTCAGGTTGGTTGGGTGCCATGGCACGCTCGAAGAGCAGGAGCAATGCAACAAGCTGTTGCTGATTTTTGATGCACGTGCGAATTCGCTCTAGAATGTCGCAAACTATTGTTTTGTTACACTCACGGACACTTACACTCGCGCGCGTGTGACGTTACTCTTTATTGTGTGAGGCGATGCAAGCCTCACAGGAGGCACCATGAATGATTGTGAACACTAGCCTTGCCCTAGATGGCTTGGACGAGGGGCCGTCCACTCTAGAATCGATTCTACGTGAGCATACTTATTCCGTCAATAAGATCACGATTCCTGTGATTCCGCACATGAAGCATAATCCGGTTTGATTCTGAGCGTAAGAAAAGAAAAGAATCGAATCCAAACTCAGAAGATCGCACAGGGATCATTCTGACAGTTGCGCGCATTGAGTTGCATCAGTACGACTGATTTCTGTTGATTCCGCCTGAGTCCAGCTGATTCCTCGTTGATTCTTCATCGATTCCTTCGTTTCTCGACCACACTAGGGGAGCGTTTACATATTGCGTAGCATTAAAAGTAGAAGGACGGGGTTCGTGTTTCGTTACGCTCTGTTATGGGGGGGGGGGGGGGGTATTTTTAACCCGATTACATAACATGTTTAATTGCATGTATTTCTCAGAGTAGTCTGCTGGACTGGGAAACCAGGGAAACCCAGAAATGACCGGGAACTTTTTGGAGACTAGGAAAAAAGGGGAAAAGACAGTAAATTTATTTTGTGACTGGGAATTTTACAAATTTTTGAAAGAAAAATCTAACCATTCAACTGAAATATCACGAACTTCATGTCATATGATATATCATGAAATTTAAAATAAGTTTGATTTCAACTTTTTTTTTAAACGCTAAGTTCAATTGTTGACTTTTTCAATTATGAAACCATTTTATGATATATATTATGGAGCGTTTTTAAAATGCAGTTTTGAAGACTTAAACAATACAGAATGAACAGCGTTAGAAATTAATATTTGTTGACAAAAAACTTCTGTAAATAAAAACTAATTAACAATTTCAAAAATGGAGCTGTAGTACAAGAACCATTTGAACTATTGAACTATTTCCATTTAACTTAGTAGGTGAACAAATATAAACGTCCGATTGAAAATTTATCAACTACTTTTAACGCTTTTATTAAATTGAAAATAATATTCAAATATTGTTTCAATCTGAAATATTCCATTTTTAAACCATTCGAACTGAAATTTGTTTAATAAAGAAAATAACAATTCTTCAGTGACTTAATACTTTTTGAATGTTCATTTAAAATAAAAAATTATAAAAATAGAATATTCATAACTAAACAATTTGAAACTGAATTGTTTGAAACAGAAACCCTTGAATCTTTAAAATTTCACAGAGCTAAACTTAAACTTTGAACGTCACAGTGTTAATTTGAATTCTTCTATTTAAAAAAACATTCTATTTTAAAGTAAAATTGTGTAATTTTAATGTACACAATAGTTAATCAATTATTTGAAACAGAATATAGATTTTTCAAGATTTTCAAAATCAAATTTAGAAGCTTCCTAAGGAGTTTGAAAGATTTTCAGGTAATAAAAAAATTGTCCTAAATTCCTGGGAAAATTCAAAATTATTTTTTATTTTGAAAAATTACATATTTTAATTCGAAAGCCTTAGTAATTAATGAAATGTTTGCATCCGATTGAAACTTCAAAATCTTTTTTTAATTTTCAAAAACATTTTGATTAATATATTCATAATTGAATGCTTTTATTCAATTTCAAATAAAATTGAATTATTTAAAATAAACCTCGAATCGTTCGAATTTCAGGGTGCTGAATGTAAACTTTAAAATTTGCAGTTTCATTTTTTTTAATTTTCAATTTGTGAATGACATTTTCCAATTGAGATTTTTAAAGAAACAACTTATAATCACTAAATTGTACTGCTTTCAAGTTGAAATAGTTTGAAAATGATATAATTTTGAACACTTACAAATTTCTCTGAAAGAACTCTGGACACGCTTTGGGGTTCGCTATATCTGTTATAATAAATTTAAAATAAAAAAGTAAAAATGAAATATTCAGAAATAAACAAATTGAAATTGAATTATTTGAAATAAAGTAAGCCTCGAATCATTAAAATTTCAGAATGTTGAATGCAAACTTAAAAATTTTCATTGTTTCATTTGTTTTTTAATTTTTAATTTATAAGTGACATTTTTTTAATTGAATGTTTGAATAACAGTGTAAAATCCTTTAATTGTAGTGTTTCAACCTAAAATTGTTTAAAAATTATATAATTTCGAACATTTAAAAAATTTATTGTTTCATTCTTCAAACTATTTCATTTCCTAAAACGGATTCTCTCCTTTGCCTGCTTAGTCAAGCTTTGTTTATAAAATACCGATGCGGACCGATATTAGTGCTCTGAAAGTACACATTGTGTCGCACTTATGTTAAGCATCTACATTTAGAATTAGGCTAATTATATTTCATGAAGAAGAATATTAAAAATTGAAATTTCATTATAAAAAATTCATTATTATGACACTTATCATTATCGTATGTGTAGCCTGCGTTCGAAACTGCGCACTTGACGTGTTTTAAAGCGTTGATCCCAAGCTAACTCAAGCTGACTCGCCCGAGTCTGCCCGAGTCTGCACGGAATCGTAGCGATTCCAAGTGATCCTTGGCGATTCTCACTGATTCCCGGTGTTTCTTCTGAATCTTGCTGATGAACGCATTTGTCAAACTTTCAGAATCGATCTCTCAAGATTCTACGGAATCAAGCTGATTCCCACATATTTCTAAAAGATCTTTTGACGAGTGCTTGATTCTGAATCGATTCTAAGTGAGGAAAATCACTGATTCCTCCAGTGAACGGCCCCTCGGGCTTGGCAGTTGAAATAAAATTTCCTGCACTATCTTTGTTTCACTTTGACGGCCTGAAATATGAATGAAAATTGAATTCAGGGTAAAATTAAGTACACTGATTTGAAGGGAAAAAGCCTGCGACGGCACAAAAAACCCTTTTTATTCAAGAAATACACTTTTTACATGAGGAAAATAGAAGCACACACTCATATTATCGATTTAGATAGGTAGATTCACCTGGAATGTTTGCCAGTGAAGGCTGTTTTGGTTTGACTTTTCGCAAGGTATGCGATGCAACCCGGTAGGTTACAGAAAAGCGAGGGAGCTCCGCACGCGATTTTCTCTCGAATTCAACTGACTGATTTTCCGGAGGACGCGTGAGTCCTGCCAGATTTCCGGGCAGCACCGTACGGTGCTGCCATCATGGAGGGATTTTGGGCCCAACTCCCTTGTAGATACTAGATCATACACAAACATATACAATCACAAATTCAATGCGCTCACAGGAGTAAGAAAACTACTATTTTAATATATACAAGGGTGTTACGACGTAACTCTAGGTACTCATTTCTTAGGTGGTTATTCATGAACTTTTTTGTAAGGTTATCTCCTAAATCTTTTTATTTTATTATACTCCCTTATTAAATGAATTCATCCACATTTCTATGATCATTTATGTTAAAACTTGTCCAATACGTTGTAAACTTCTATAAATCTACCATGGTGTATAAATGTTTTAAGTCAACCTTGAGTGGTTTCACGTCCTTGACGATGCACATTGCTTCAATAACAAGAACGACTCCCACTGGAGGTCTTTTCATTGATTTAACTTTCGTTACGTCACTTTTATTTAATGCCTTTGAACTAGCCGCAGCTGCTTCCAACATTGGTTTGACTTCACCTATTTAAGTATAGAGACGATATTACTATCAAAGTTTGTCTTAAGTTTAATATAATATTTAGATGAGTATTAGAAATTGTATAATATCTTCAAAGGGATCGACAGGTTCAGTCGAAATCCGTAATGGGGTAGTCTGGTAACTGAATTTAAAAAAATCGATTTTTTTCTTACATATTCCAAAAGTAAAATATATTGAGAGTATATTGTAAAAATTTTAGACGGAAATATGAGAAATTCACGAAGCTACAGCACATAGTCGAAAGGCTTCGTAGTTGCGCGCTGTAAGTCGCACAACAGCAGCAAACGGTCAGAAGGCAACGTTTGACGATTCTAAAATAGCCAGATCGAGTCGTAGGGTAGAAAAAGTAGGTCCACTAAGCTAGCACCTCCACAATCAAATTTTAGAATTTTTCATAGCTTAGAATTTTGGGCTTGTTTAGGGCTTTTTTTGGTCGCCAATAAAAATTGTTTGCCTACTTTACTTTTTTCAAAAAATTAATTTTCTTGTGTGGGTGCTAGCTTACATTAACCTAGCACCTCCACTTCCTAAAAATACAAAATAATAAAAATGCAATTCCACCAGAATTTTGGGCTATTCTTGAGCTCTTACGATCCGCAAAAAAAAATTTCTCAAAAACAACCCTTAAGCTTCAAAATCAACCCCCTTAAAAAAATTGGAATTTTTCGCGAATTTAATCCAGGCATATTTTTGGGCTTTTTTGGGCTCCTCGAAAATACCTACTCCGTTTTTTGGGCTCCAACCCTTAACGTTAAAAATTAACCCCTTAGAACAACGCAGATATGACTTGGTCAAAAAATAATATTTTTGGGAATTAAACAATGTAGATAGTCTCTGATTTTTGGGCTCCTCGAAAATACTTACTCTGATTTTTGGGCTCCAACCCTTGATGCTAAAAAACCACCCTTTGGCACCACGCAGATGTGACTTTCTCAAAAAATAGTCTTTTGGGGAATTTTATAGTGTGAATAGAGTCTCTGATCTTTGGGCTCCTCGAAAATACCCACTCCGATTTTTGGGCTCCAACTCTTAACATTAAAAATCAGCCCCTTCACACAACGCATATATGACTTTGTCCAAAAATAATCTATTTTTGGGCTCCTCGAAAATACTCACTCCGATTTTTGGACTCCAACCCTTAACGTTAAAAATCAACCCTTTGGTACCACGCAGATGTGACTCTCAAAAAATAATCTTTTTGGGAATTTTGTAGAGTGGATAGTGTCTCTGAGTTTAGGGCTCCTCGATAATACCCACTTCGATTCTTGGGCTCCAAGCCTTAACGTTAAAAATCAATCCCTTGTTAACACGCAGATGTGACTTTCTCAAAAAATAATCTTTTGGGGAATTTTATAGTGTGGATAGTCTTTGATTTTCGGGCTCCTCGAAAATACTCACTCCGATCCTTGGGCTTCAAACCTTAACGTAAAATAACAACCCCTTGACACAACGCATATATGACTTTGTCAAAAAATTATCTTTTCGCGAATTTAATCCAGGAATATTTTTGGGCTTTTTTTAGGCTTCTCGAAAATACCCAATCCGATTTTTGGGCTCCAACTCTTAAAATTAAAATCAACCCCTTGGTACCACGCAGATATGACTTTCTCAAGAAATAATTTTAAAAAACTTTAACTAAAATGATGAATTTTCAACTAAAAAATTATTTTTCAACAAAGTAGTTCAAAATTCGACAAATTAGTTGAATTCTCTACCAAACTATTGAATTTTCCAAAGAAAATTCAAATTTTCTACAGAACAGTTGAATCTTTAATCCGAAAACACGAATTTTCATCAAGAATGAAGTTTTCAACCAAAAAAGATTTTTTAGTCAATAAAGAAAAAAAAATTCCTCGGGTCTATCATAACTAGCAAAAATAATATCAAAACGGAAATCAACGCGCGGCTGCACGCTGGCAATGAGTGCTATTATGCAGCAAACACACTATTAAAATCGCGATTGCTATCTAGGAACATCAAAGTAAGAATCTACAAAACAATAATAATGCCGGTCGTCATGTACGGGTGTGCAACGTGGGCGCTGACGAAAGGAGAGGAGAATAGGTTTAGAGTTTTTGAAAATAAAGTACTTAGGAAAATCTATGGTCCAAAGAGGGACGAAGAGACTGGTGAATGGAGAAAACTGCATAATGATGAGCTGCATGCTCTCTACGGTTCAGCAAATATTAATAGAGTAATGAAAGCGCGTAAATTAAGATGGGTGGGGCATGTAGCAAGAATGAGCAATGAAAGAACAGTGGCGCAAGTTTTAAGAGGGAGACCGATTGGTAAGAGACCCCTAGGCAGACCGAGAAACAGATGGGAGAAAAATGTAAGTGATGATCTAAAAGAACTAGGACATGATTACTTAAACCGGATGGAGGATTCACAGGATAGAGATGCGTGGCGGTTTCGGGTAGATGAGGCGATGAACTTTCGAGTTCGAATCGCTAATCGATAATAATAATAATAAAGAAGAAAAATTGTATCAAAATGTCGAATTTCAAAGCAAAAAGATCATTTTTCTACAAAAAATGACGAATTGTTAAAAAATTACATAAATTTTTAACCAAATATTTGAAATTTCAAAATAAGAAAGATCAACTGATTTTCAAATGAAAAAATAAAAAATTGCAATTTTCGGTTTAAAAAAATGAAATGACATTTAAAATTGCAGTTGATAAATTTTGAATAGTTCGTTTTCTATTTAGGCATTTAACTTTGTACATTTCAACTAACATGTGTTAATCTTCTAATAGTCCAGTCAATGAAGGATTTAATAACCGAATTCGGAAAAGTAGAATTTTTTCACAGATACGTTGGGAATGACTTTATAAAGATACTGTGAAAAGTCCCCAACCATATGTGTACGGCAACGGCCGCCATGATGGGAAGTGTTAAACAATAACATGTTTTTCAAAATAACTCGATAACGGTTAATTTTAGGTCGAAAGTGGTTAGGTTAAAAAATATTCACAATTGTATAGGGCACAAAAAAGCTTCTTACACTTGTAGACGTGTTGTCAACGGTTAAGCTGTAAAATTGGATTAACTGCACAATTGTGTGATTTCTGAACAAATACAGTTAAAATAAAAATATCCTGGAAAGAACTTCGCAAATAGATCAGGCGACTTGCATTGGAGCAAATGCATGTTCCTGTTTTAAAAAAACCGACCAGCTCATTTGCAATAAAAATTATCAGTATAAAATGAGCTCAACTTCAGGGTACAATTTAACATGCTTGAGGGAATGACTTTGAGATGAAACTTCTTGTAATTGTTCCTCCATATTCATAAAATATATTTCCCAATTTGCAGGTCATAATAATAATATTTAAGTCCTCTTTTAATACTTTAAACAAGTAAATTTCAAAGTTGAACCTATGACGCAGGAAGCAGTGGTCATTATGAGTCCTAATGGCAACAATCTTTATAAAGTCATCCCCAACGTATCTGTGAAAAAAATTCCACTTTTCCGAATTAGGTTAGTCGAGTTAAATTTGTTCCCCGTTGACTGGACTATAATACTTATTTAAAAAGTACTATATATTTTGTAACCGTTCCAATTTTTGAACTTGCTTTAAAATATTTCATCTTCAAATTTTTTGAAGAGTATTTATTTGTCATGGTCTGCACTTGAATCGTGTACCTTATTAATTCATGAATAATTTATTCAGGTGCTATAATTGCTTTAATTATTATTCAATAATAGGTACAATTTCAAATATCGTATATTTAAAGAGAAAAGGGGAAAAAGGGGAAGTTTTTTGAGAATAGGGGAAAATTTCAAGAAAAAAGGGGAAACTAAGGAAAAAAGGAGAGGACAATGCACCCTGTAATTATATTTATAATTTTAATTATATCACATTATAATATAATTGATAATTCTATTATTATTATATTTATTACCAAACAGCGCCAAATTATATTTCTTCAATTTAGAAAAATATGTTAAGGAAATAATTGCCTTAAGCCAAACAATACCAGCTACGTCACTTCTTATGCTAGAACAAATGTTTATTTATTTTAGATGTATTTTTGCATTGAAAAAGACACGAAAGATATTTCTAATTTTTTATGATCACTTTTAATTATATATTTATTGTAAACATCAGAGTAACGCCGGAACTGATTCCGCATAATACTTTTTTGAATTTTTTAAAAACTTTTTATATTAAAAAGAATCAAACACATTTTCAACTGAACATATTTTAGAAACGCTTTCTTGAACCCTTCCTATTTAAAAAATTCAAAAAATATTTTATTTTAGTCATATCTACGTGATAAAAAAAGTCAAATTTACGTGGAGTAGGTACTTTCGAGGAGCCCAAAAATCAGATACCCCATTGATACTTTAAAATTCTTAAGAACATTATTTTTTGACAAAGTCATATCTGCGTTGTGCCAAGGGGTTGATTTTTAACGTTAAGGGTTGTAGTCCAAAAATCAGAGTGGGCATTTTCGAGGAGCCCAAAAATTACAGACTTTATCCATACTATAAAATTCCCAAAAAGATTATTTTTTGAGAAAGTCACATCTGCGTGGTAACAAGGGGTTGATTTTTAATGTAAAGGGTTAGAGCCCAAAAATCGGAGTGGGTATTTTCGAGGAGCTCATAAATCAGAGACTCTATCCACACTATAAAATTCCCAAAAAGATTATTTTTTAAGAGAGTCACATCTGCGTGGTACCAAAGGGTGGTTTCTTAACACTACGGGTTGGAGCCCAAAAATCGGAGTAAGTGTTTTCGAGAAGCCCAAAAATCAGAGACTCTATCCACACTGTTAAATTCCCAAAAATATTATTTTTTGACAAAGCCATATCTGCGTTGTGCTAAGGGGTTGATTTTTAACGTTAAGGGTTGGAGCCCGAAAATCGGAGTGGGTATTTTCCTGGATTAAATTCGCGAAAAATTCAAATTTTTTGAACGGGGTTGATTTTGGAGCTTAAGGGTTGTATTAGGGAAATTTTTTTTGCGGATTCTAAGAGCCCAAAAAAGCCCAAAATTCTGGTGGAATTGCATTTTTATTATTTTGAGTTTTTAGGAAGTGGTGGTGCTAGGTTAATTGAAGCTAGCATCTCCACAAGAAAATTGATTTCTTGAAAAAAGTAAATTAGTCCAAAAACTTGAATTGGGGCCCATAAAAAGCCCTAAAAAACCCCCGAAATTCTGAGCTATGAAAAATTCTAATATTCGATTGTGGAGGTGCTAGCATAATGGACCTAGAAAAAGTTGCTGAAATAGATCCCTATAAGTAACGGAAGGTTTGCTTGTATGCACTAGACATCATATCCGATGAGTGTAGGCAGTGCTGCCATGTCTACGGATTTTTCTTCAAATCCGAAGAAACTTTGCCAAATCTCGGATTTCTGAAGAATTTGAAGAAATTTCATCGAAAACTGAAGATTTTTAAAAACATTTTAGTTTTTTTAAATTTGCCCAAAATAGTCAAGGGAAATTAGTCTTCCAGATCTAAAAGTAAAAACTTATTGGGCAGTTCGTTTCAAAAGCTAATCTGATTGAATAAACTATATCCCAGTAGGCAATGACAGAGTCCACAAATAGAAGAAGAAACCGAACCCAACGTGATCCGGCGATCGGTACCTTTGGGCACCCTGTAAATTCATATCAATCTCAGAATCGGGTACTTTGCCGTTTGTTTTTATTGCATTTTATTATAATTTCTATGTAATGTGCGTGTCCCAAGCTATTTTCGAGTTTCGACTATACGCGTATTCATGTTCTGGAAAAGTAACATCGTTAGCGCTGCCATTCTTTGTTTTGCAAGTGCCTATTGTTGGTGGCCAAAGGGCGTAGCAGGATAAGCATGTGTGTGCTGCCACCGACCCGATCAGGTCCATATCTTCATCATAAGATGGCATCAATCGGCAGTGAAATACCCTGGAGTATTATCTCCCAGAAATGATTTTTGTGGGAGTTATGGGGGTTAGAAGGAAAATCGACAAAGTCGTTTTTCTTGAGAACGGCTTGACCGATTTTAAAGAGCAAGAAACATGTTATGTGTCTCCACAATAGAATGCTGGAAAAAAATTAGGAAATTCCTTCCACAAACATAACCAAAAAAAATTAAAAATTTTCAAATGGGTGTGTAGAGCAACGACTATCATCAAAAATGACGTTAAATACTTCAAAATCTAGAAATGCACTTGAAAAGTTCGACAGTCCGATTGTTAGGCAAGTATCTTGCATAGTCACCATACGCTGAGCGTTACCTTCTGGGAATTCGTAGCGTCGCAGCCTTAACTCCGTCATTCCCAGCTGTTTCAGCAACATTTACTTGTTTTTTCGTTGTTTCTTCATTATTCAATAACGTCTGTTCCTCCACTGGAGTTGAAAGCCCTTTTCAGCGTCGCAGGATTCCTTTCTTCACGAAGTGTTTCAGCGATATTCATTTGTTCCGTCACTTCAACTGTTTTAGGAACATTGACACGGGCCTTCTGGATCCCTGGGTCGAGGCCCCTCCCGGACCAATTTACAGTTTTGAAATCGAGACAGGAATGACCTGTGGCCCGTATAGCGAGCAAGAAACAGCCGTTTGTTTGTTATGGTGGTCTGCCATCGGCTATCTGAACACTGAGTGTCTCAATCAATGTGACCACCCCCACCTAAGACATGGGTGTAGGGTGACGTGCTCGTGGCACTTTGGCACCTAGGGGTTACGAAGGTGTCCTAACGGCCTCTCGGGAACACCGGACGACCTCCCCGAGTAATCAGTCTTACTACTGCATGCAGGGCTCCGCAGGGGTGGCCCTTTTTTTCCCTAGCTTTTTGTGGGATCAAAATGAACACGCCTAATATCGAAAATAGAAAAGGAAGAGGAAGAGAGGTGGCGCAGGGGATTCAGGAGTTGGGCCTTAACGGGTCTAACATAACCCTTTCCTCCCCATCTGTCTGTCCAGCAAGCCGAATTCAGGTGGCGGCTTTTTCCCCAGCTCCCTCGGGAGCTGTGGGATCGACGGTCTCTCTGAACGAGAGAGGCCAATCAGTTCCCCAAAAAGAAGAAACGCATTAAGGGTCCCCTGAAAAGGAGACTGAAAAGGCAAGCACAGCAGACTAGTAGAGCAGCTTCGGGAGCTGGAACGTCGGCAGCCACAGGGACGACATCCAGCACTGAGGACCAGAAGAGAGGTAGTGGCTCAGAGGACACCCCACTGGGGGTGGCTAAGCTCTTCAAAAGGCACAAGACGGCCCAGCAGCCGACGAACAGTGATTCGTCAGGATCTGGACTGACGGCCGCTCAGAGTACTAACCCCCTGAAGATGGTGGTGACCGACACCAACTACCCAGACTCGATGATCAATATGGAGCAGTATGAGAGCTTCAAGCAAACGACCTGGAGGGCGCTCGACAGAGTCTCCCCAGATCAATGGCCAAAATTCGTGACCTCCTTATGCAGGGTAGGGGTCTTCGTATTCGTGGCAGCTGACCTAGGGACTAAAGCTTGAATACTTGAAGCAGTGGTCGAGACAAAGCCGGGGGAAGGTGCAGCTCTTAAGGTAGGTAGGTTTGAGCTGCTCCAGAAGATGGTGAGGGCTACGACGTGGAGGCACCAGGCATCTCCTGGTTGGACAGGTCAATATCAGGGTTGCCGACCAGGGAAAGAAATCTCTTTTGTTAGAGTGACCCCAAGGCGGCCAAGCCAAGGGTTTGCACACTGGCGAGGGGAGTTAACGCTGTGCCGCTGCTTGAGCTATGTTCGAGAGACCTGGTGGTGATAGCCACCGATCTTAAAGGATTAGACAGGCTAGTTCTGGCATCGGCTTATTTTCCTTATGACAGCGATACCCGCCCACCAGTGGAGGTATGTACACTGGTGGAATATTGCAAGATAAGAGGTATTCCTCTTCTGCTGGGATGCGATGTTAATTCCCCCCATACTTTGTGGGGCAGCACGGACATCAACTCAGAGAATATCTAATCACCACTGATTTAGATATTCTTAACACGGGAAACAGCCCGACTCTATACCAGTAGTTTTAGAGATGATATCAAGAAGTGGAGAGTTTCAGATGAACCTACTGTCTCAGATCACTCACAGATGGATTTCGTGTTGAAATCCATTGTACCCGCTGGCCCTAAATGGGTCAGAAATCTAAGAAGATCCTCGATCCATAAGAGGCATTGACTCACGATAATTGGGCACCCCGGGTCGTGAGAGGCAAGGGGACTCACGACAATCAAGCACCCCATGAAGGGGGTTTAAAATCGTACTGTAACCTCCAAGTGGTGGGCCCTGGGAACTACAATTATTGTAGTCTGACTACAGGCGTTCAAACAGACAAGGGAGCTATTTTAGTACATTTATCATACAGATTGCGAATTTTGAACTCTTAGCTAGGTGTCAGCTAAATTCGGAAGCACCCAAATTTTTTTTTGGTGATAATCGTTGCTCTCCATACCCATTTCACAATATACAGCATCCAGTGTACGGTGCACTCACGGTTTTCATTTTTTCTAACTATGCTCTACCTCTTCGATCCTTTGGGAATTCAAATATGTTTTAGGAGATGAATTAAAGATTTTTTTGGTGAGAGATGAAAGTGGTATTTGGAACAAAACCCATAAAAAAAGAGTTAAAAATTAAAATTTTTTTGGGTTATGTTTGTGGAAAAAGTCCATAAATTTATTTCAGCATCGTTCTATTGAGTCCCGTAACATATTTTTTGCTCATGGAAATCGGTCAAGCCGTTCTCAAGAAAAACGACTTTTTCGATTTTTCTTCTAACCCCCATAACTCCCATAAAAGTCATTTCAGGGAAATATAATACTCCAGGGTATGGCACTACCAATTGATGCCATCTTATGTGGAAATATGGACCTGATGAGGCCGGGGGCAGCACACACATGCTTATCCTGCTATGCTCTTCGGATCCTACTTGCGTACTTATGTATGAAGTCTGCAATTGTAAGTATATTCAGAATTATACTACAATATAAATACATTAGTTTATGTGCCACTTGCATTTTCCCATTATTTGCTTCTTCTTTATACAAAAAATTGTTTTCAAACATCACCACGTAGCTCCGTGAATCTTTGCAGGTTATGTCGTCTTTCCAGAATTATAATGCATGTATTTATTGTTCAGGGGAGGTGGTCGACGACGTCGAACACACCTTCTTTGAATGCGACAGATGAGCAGAGAGCAGGGAAGCGGCTCAAGAGGAGCTTGGTGAAAACATCACGCCAGAAAACGCTATGTTCAGAACACAACTGGGACATAGTTGCGGGCTACTGCGAAAGAGTTCTCCGCATCAAGGAGAAAGATGAGCCTAGAAGGCAGTAAGACCAAAAAATTAACAAAGGTGCCGAAGGCCGGCGAGCCCGAGAGGAGGCACATGTCTCTTCTACCGAGGACGACGCGCATACCCCAGGAGAACTAGTGAGGATTAAAAGAAGTCTAACGAAAAATGAGATTCTCTTGCAATGCCGAAGGTCGGGGAGCCCGAGAAAAGACGTTTGTCTCATCTGTCGAGGACGACGCCTAGCACTAGAGGGAGAGACAACTGTAGGTTCCAAGCAGGACAAGAGACCTTACAGGGTCGAAGGCTGGCGAGCCCCAGAAGAGAGATCTGCCCCTTCTACCGAAGACAACGCATACCCCTGGAGGGGGAGATATAACTGCACCTAACTGCATTCGGAGGCAGTCATGTTGTCGAACATCATGACTGGGTCCGAAGCCTGAAGAAGACCAAGCTGGCAATAATGGTGGCGCCGAAGCACGGTGAGTTGGCCTTACTCCCATGTTCCTGAAGTAATGCGAAAGTGGATTCCGGGAGCATGGGTTGGCAGGATAGGGGGGTTTCAGTCAGTAGGAATCTGACACTACCCATCTTGAGAATCGCCTACCCAGGTAGACGATTGCTAATTTGGGTGTCTTATGCAAGATTTCCCCTCCTACTACACTCCTCTTATCACTCATTCACTCATTTACTCAATCATTAAGTCGTACAATAACTCACTTACTCATTGGCTCACCCACTTACACAGTCACTTATTCACTCATTGATTTACTCACTCACTAACTCACTCATTTACATCCTCCCCCCACACATACACACGCACTTACTCACCCATCTACTCAAGGACATATTTTCAAATCAAAAAACCAACTGTTTTGAGGACAAATCATCTTCTGTTCTTTGGTTGAATTCAACTGTTTTTCATTAAAATGTTATCAGTTGAAGTTTCTTCTCTTTGGTTGAGAATTTAACTATTTTGTTAAAAATTTGTTTTTGTTTTATTTTTATTTTTTGTTAAAATCAGACATTTTTTATTTGAAAAATTACAATATTTGTTGAAAATTCGTCCTGTTTTATTGAATTCAACAGCTTTTAATCAAAAATAATTTTTGGTTGAAATATCAACTATGAAATTTTATGTTGTTTCGTGAAGATTAATTTCTTTCGTTAAAAATGAACTGTTTTGATGAAAAGCCATGTTTTTCGTTAAAAATGAATTAACTGCAAGTTTAACTTGTCCATTTTTGGCTAAAAATGTTTTCTTTTTATTTGAAAAATCGCTACTTTTGTTGCAAATTGAAATATATTGTTGGAAATTCGATTTTTTTTATCTGAAAATTTCACAATTCCACTTTTGGTTAAATTTTTTTTTTTTTTTTTGTTTGAAAAGTTTACAATTTTGTTGAAAATTCATGTTCTCTATTAGAAAATTTACATTTTCTAGTTAGAACTAGTAGAAACTTAATCTTCTTGTTTGAAAACTCATCTTTTTAGTTGAAAATTGAACTATTTCATGTTTAGTTCAAAATTTATCTTCATTACCCGGGTAAAAACATTTTGTCTTGATTTTGTCTTGAATGTCTTCAATATGTCTTTAGGACCATGACGTCTGGTTCCGTCTCACCAGCTAGACATTGGAGATATACAGACTTTGCTTGCATTTATGACTGTTGATTGAGCCAAGACAAGGCCAGGTTGACTTGTTTCAAGACAAGAATTGTAAGTCCTGATAAATATAACGAATTGCTCTTAAAGAAAATTATATTGCCAGTTTGTGGCTTTAACATTTGCCAGGGTCAAAAGTAAAGAAGTTTTAGTTTGTAAATTGTATTGTCCATTATACTCCGGCCTCTATAAACTATGGACCCTACCGGCAGGGCCTGCCATTTCCAGGAATAAGGTAGCTAAATGAGAAATTCGGAACCTGTCTGTCTCTACAACTGCAGGCATATAAACTTTTTGATGAAAAGATTAAAACTATCATTTTCTAGAAGTATCTAGTGAACTGTTGGAGATAGGAAAAAATGGACAACATTTTTAGATTCGCCATCCAAACAACATAACTATTGTAGATAAATGAAATTATCAACACATAAACAATAAATACCATGAAGAAAAATAATGTAAACATTCTATAAAGTTTGAAGCGGATTAGTGATGACCCTCAGAGGCCTCGGTCTCAAGACATAAATTTTTGTCTTCAGGTAAAAAATATTCGTCCTAAGACATCAAGAATAGTCTGGTTCCGTCTCACGAGCTAGACATACAGAATGACTTGGAATTGTCTTGGATTGGTCTTTACCCAAGACAAAATCTAGACCAAATATTTTTACCCGGGTAGTTAAAAACTCTACTAAAGTCAGGTCCAAAAGTCGGGGCCCCTCACTTTTTTTTATTGCAACTTTCACAAAAAAATCTCTGAATTGTCTAATAAAAAGCATCTTAAAGCTTAAAGTCTTCCGAATGCAGCGATATGTTCACACTTGTCCAAAAATTTGTTTCCAATAGTTACAGTGCAAAACGTCCCAAAAAAACAGGGTTTTTCGGCCTCCTTTTTCAAGGGTCCTCTTCGACCTGTTCCCAGAAGGACGGCGACGTTAGGAAGAATCTGAAAAAATTCACAGATATTCTTTGAACATTCCTGAATTCAGTGCATTTTTCAAATTGCTGAAATATTTAATAGTTTACTTTTTACGGTGATTTATTTACAAAAACTTTATCTTGAGAACGAATAAAGATAGGAATCCGTTTTTTTTATACCATTAAGCCGTTTCCCTTTCGGCGAGCCTCTAGGGGTAGGCGTGACACTACCCGATTCGGGTAGTGTTTCTAGGTGGATAGTTTCTTGTAGTAAATAACTACAAGTGTGGGCTCACCACACCCACGACCGCCAACAGTAACGTAGTAGTATTATTCTCGAACGGTCACCCATCCAAGTACTAACCGCGCCCAACACTGCTTAACTTCAGTGATCTAACTGGAACTGGTGTTTCCAGCGTGGTATGGCCGTTGCCATACGTTTGAAGGCTGCAAATGTGCAGTTTTGTCATGCGATTGCAGTGCAATACTTAAATTTATGATAAAATCATTCTTACGTGATAAATATCATTTTGAATATTTCTGACTTCTATTAGTGTGGGTGTGTGGCTGGCACAGCGGGACAAGTGGCAGCAAAAAAGTACCCTTTCTATGACAATAGTAATTCCAGAAGCAATCCAAATGCCCGAAACTGATGTGGTTGAGCGAAGCAGGAATCGTGTCTCAACGTCTTCAAGATGCATTTAAGAGCAGATACTCAGAAAATCGAAACCCAATTAAGAATATTTTCGATAGAAAAATTGCAAAAAAATAAATGTCTTCTGAAACTCTTACAATCCTGGATGTCTTTCAAACTGACTACAATTTTTTGTTAAATCCACATTATTTAAAAAATTTTCAGAAATCTTCATAAATATTCATACAAGATGAAAAATTATTAGCAATTTTCCCAAGAGTGCCCTTTTTCTTCGCAGGAATCTTTAAAAACCTTTAGGAACAATTCGAACCATTCTAAAAGATATTTACAAGTTCTGAAAAAAATTTTTTAATTATTCACAGTTTGGAAATATTTCAAAAAATTCCCAACAAATTATACATTTTTTTAGATTCCAAAATAAAATTTGGAAGCTTTTCGAGAATTTTTATAGGTTTGAAGAGATTAAGAACATTTTCTGCAGATGCATGGAAAATTAAAAGGATTTTGTTACATTTGAAATAAAATTTTCAAGTTTCTAAAGGATTTTTATAGGTCTCAAAACAATATAAAAATGTTGTAATAACTCTCGGGAAAATTTTTAATAATTTTTCATTTTGCATGAATATTTATGAAGATTTCTGAAAAATTTTTAAATAATGTGGATTTAACAAAGAAGTTGGAGTCAGTTTAAAAGACATCCAGGATTGTAGGAGCTTTTTCTATCGAAAATATTCTTAATCGGGTTAATATTCGCAATTGGGTTTCGATTTTCTGAGTACGTGCTCTTAAATGCATCTTGAAGACGTTGGGATACGATTCCTGCTTCGTTCAACCACATCTGTTTGGTGTAATTCTTTGACAAAGTCACATCTGCCCAGTACAATGGGGTTGCTTTTTAACGTTAAGGGTAGAAGCCCAAAATTTGGAGTTGGTATTTTTGAGGAGTCCAAAAATCATAGACTCTATTCACACTGTGAAATTCTAAAAAAGATTTTTTTTGACGAAGTCATATCTGCGTCGTGTCAAGGGGGTTGATTTTGACGTCAAGGGTTGGAACCCGAAAATCAGTGTTGGTATTTTTGAGAAGACCAAAAATCATAGACTCTATTTACACTGTCAAATTATAAAAAAGATTATTTTTTGACAAAGTAATATCTGCGTCCTGTCAAGGGGGTTGATTTTGACATTAAGGGTTGGAGCTCAAAAATCAGAGTCTTTATTTACACTGTGGAATTCTAAAAAAGATTATTTTTGACAAAGTCATATCTGTGTCGTGTCAAGGGGGTTGTTTTTGACGTTAAGGGTTTGAGCCCAAAAATCGGTGTTGGAATTTTCAAGGAGCCAAAAAATCAGAGACTCTATTTACACTGTGAAATTCTAAAAAAGATCATTTTTTGAGAAAGTCATATCTGTTTGGTGTCAAGGGGGTTGATTTTGAGGTGAAGGGTTGGAGACTAAAACTCGGTGTTGGTATTTTTGAGGAGCCCAAAAATCAGAGACTCTATTCACACTATGCAATTCTAGAAAAGATAATTTTTTGAGAAAGTCATATGTGCTTGGTGTCAAGGGGGTTGATTTTGACGTTAAAGCTTGGAGCCCAAAAATCAGTGTTAGTATTTTTAAGGAGCCGAAAATCAGAGACTCTATTCACACTGTGAAATTCTAAAAAATATCATTTTTTGAGAAAGACATATCTGCTTGGTGTCAAGGGGGTTGATTTTGACGTTAAGGGTTGGAGCCCGAAAATCGGTGTTGGTATTTTTTATGAGCCCAAAAATCAGAGAACGCCACATTTCCAAACTGCTGCATTTTACAATTCCATAAACAAATTTTTTTCACCTTTAGGAAAAGTTTCTATCGCGTATACAGATTTTCAGACTTTGAATTAATTCTGAACCTTTTTGTGTTTTTTTACAACATTTACACATGTTCCATTTGTCTCCAAATTCACATCTCTATTCGAGAATTTGCTGTGTCAATAGAGACTCTGATTTTTGGGTTCCTGAAAAATACCAAAACCGATTTTTGAGCTCCAACCCTTAAAGTCAAAAACAACCCCCTGACAACATGCAGATATGACTAAAGATTTCATGGTTCGAAACGAATCGATTGACCTATAATATTAATAAATTTTATTGAGAAGTAAGGAAGCTATGGTAATGCATAACATTTGAAATTACGGTTTTTCATAGTAAAACTTTTTTCTTCAACATAATTCAAAGTTGATGCAAAAATATCAAAGATTCCTTGGTTCGAGACAAATCGATAGACCGACCGATAATATTGATACATTTTATTAAAGAGTAGAAAAGTTATGTTAATTTATATATTTTGAAAGTCGGTTTTATAGTAAAAATTTTTTCATTATCATAATTCAAAGTTGACGCAAGAACAAAAAAGATGTGTTGATTTGAGTCGAATCGATTGACCTATAATATCAATAAATTTTATTGAGGAATAAGGAAGCTATGGTAATGCATAATATTTGAAAATATGAATTTTTATAGTAAAACTTTTTTCTTGAACATAATTTAAAGTTGATCGTTGATGCGAGAATAGAAAAGTTGTGTTGATTCAAGACGAATCGATTGACCTATATCATTCATACATTTTATTGAAGAGTAAGAAAGCTATAGTGATGCATAATATTTGAGAACACGATTTTCTATGGTAAAACTTTTTTCACAATCATAATTCAAAATTGATTCAAGAACAGAAAAGATTCCTTGATTCGAGGAAAATCGATTGATCTATAATATTAATACACTTTATTGAAAATAAAGGAAGTTATGCTCATTTATAATATTTGAGTCATCTGTTTCAAACAGAAAAACTTTTTTCATCGACATAATTCTAAGTTGACGCGTGAATAGAAAATACTTTTTGATCATAAATTTTTGAATAGAGTAATTCTGACAATTTTTGTAAACAAATCATAAAGCTGGGAAAGGGATAGGGTGCGACAGAACTTTTCCCTTTCATTTTCCAGCTCGAAAAATTATCATTTCGAATACAAAATTTGATTTGTCTGATTTGTCTTTGTGTTAAAACTTTTTGTATTATTTTGTAGTTTTGCATTTTTTGTACATTTCTATTTTTAAATTAATCAAAATGAAGACTTTGGTTGATCTATTAATGAAAAAAATATATGACCGCTTCGCGGGCACATTCTCATTGCGCGCTACACGCGCGGCTCTCAAGTTTGAGCGCGCCTAGGGCGCGCGACTGTTGGTTCTCGCGCTTCGTGCTCGATACTGTATTTACCTGGCGCTACGCGCTCGGTCTTTATATTTCCCACACATTTGTGTACAGACCTTTTGAAATTAAAGGTCGAAGCGTGAACAACTGTAATTTCATGGTTGTGAATTCTCTTTTGTTGAAGCTCCTTCGGCTTTAACGAACACATTCTTATCACGTATCTCGTGCTTCGCACTCGATTTTGTCCAAAATGTGAACTTTTCTACATTATAATCAACACTATTATATCTAATGTACATTATATTTATTTCTGTACCTCGACCTGGTACTATGAAGAGGGTTCTCAAAGCACCTAGGGCCTTGACGATTACATTCTCATTGCGATACTCGCTCTTCGCGCCCAGCAGCTAGGCTATACAGACGATTGCGTTTGAAAAATAAAACCATGTGAAAACTAGTGAAAATTCTGATTAAAATTTTTTAATCTACCAGAAAATTTATTTTTCTACTTTTTGAAAGTTTTCAAACTTTCGAAAAGTATATAACTTTTATAATTTCCATTGAAATAAAAAATTTCATTAAGATAATTTTCAAGTCTTTCACCCATCTGTAAGAAACTTTCTCACAAATTTCTGAAACTTGAAAAAAAATTTTTTTTGAAATTTTGAAAATGCTCTAAAATTTGTAATTTTGGTTACAAATATCTGGTTAACGACCTTAGCCTTCGTTTTAGGACCCTTGAAAAGTTTACCAAAGGCTGACTCGATTGGACAAATCCTTCAAAAATTAGCGTGGCTACAACATTCAGGTAACCATACAGACAGACATACAGACAGACACCGACAAAATTTTATGATTTTTGGACTCTGTGAGTGCCGGAACGTAAAGATCCGTTAAAAACCAGAGATCGAAAATTTGGACGATTACAATACACTCTCATGAATGAGAATGTAATAAATAATGCTTCCTCTATGAGGAAGCAAATACATTTGCTAACGGGAAGCAAAGTCCTCGTGAAATGAGCACCATATAATTATGAATACAAACAAAGTGGAAACACTCGAGATCAAATTCACAGCTAGTTTAGAATTTGACAATGTAAATAGAGTCTCTGATTTTTGGGCTTTTCAAAAATACCAACACTGATTTTCGGGCTCCAACCCTTGACGTCAAAATCAACCCCCTTGACACGACGCAGATATGACTTGGTCAAAAAAATCTTTTTTAGAATTTCACAGTGTAAATAGAGTCTATGATTTTTGGACTCCTCAAAAATACCAACTCCAAATTTTGGACTCCTACCCTTAACGTTAAAAAGCAACCCCATTGTACCGGGCAGATGCGACTTTTTCAAAGAATTACCTTTTTTAGAAATTTATTCTGTTAATGGAGTTTATAATGTTTGAGACTCAGAATTTTATAGGGTAAATAAAGTCTCTGATTGTTGGGCTGCTTGAAAATTCAAATTCGAATTCATAGATAGGCGATTTATTTTTCAGTTGTAGGGGTGGTTTTTGCAACCAAAAATTCAAGCATTCGTGAGCCCAAGAAAAGCCCAACACTACTTTCTTTTTCGTTTTTCCCATGTGTGAGTTTTTACAAAGGGGATGTTTTTTTGTACATGGTGGTGGTTTTTTACCATTTTGTTTGGTGCATTCGAAAGCCCAATATAAGCCAAAAATCATGACGCACTTTATTTTTATCAGATTTAATTTTTGACAAGGGGGTGATTTTTGTAACATAGGGGGTGGTTTTTTGAATTTTTTCCGTGAATTTGAGAGCCCAAAATAAGCCCAAAATAATTGTGGTGTACTTTGTTTATTCCTAGTTTGTGTTTTTTTATAGGGGGTAGTTTTATTTCCACTAGGGGTTGTTTTTAGAAAGTGGTTGCTGGCGCGTTCAAGAGCCCAAAAAAGCCCAAAATTCTCAAACAAAAAGTTTGGGAATTTTGATTGTGGAGGTGCTAGCTTGATGGACCTCCGAAAACCCCTGTTCTTTGGGACATTTTGCACTCTAACTATTGGAAACAAATTTGTGGACAAGAGTGAACATATCGCTATGTTCGGAAGACTTTAAGCTTTAAGATGCTTTTTATTAGACATTTCAGAGATTTTTTTTTGTGCAAGTTGCAATCAAAAAAAGTGAGGGGCCTCGACTTTTGGACCCGACTTTAGTTCGTAAAAAAAAAAGGGAATGTTATCCAAACACGTACTTTGAATTTTTTCAGTAGACAATAATGTTATGCAGGGCCGTCTTTAGGGTTGCGGGGCCCCGGGCCAGTTAAATTGTGGGGGCCCTTTAGCTGACTTTAGTGACCAGTACTTAAAATACAAATTCTTCTCTTCAAACAACCTAGTGTCATTCTTGCTGATTGGCTCAGTTTTCTTATACATATACTATATATACAGGGTGTCCACACCAGGGCTACCGAAAATTATTATTATGCCAATGCTATTCTTATGGCCGTGTACAGCGGGTTGCATACTTTTTGGTAAGCCCTGGCGTGGACACCCTGTATATACTGTTTTTTTTT